>JAZHYW010070269.1:45742-138595 GCA_037355805.1 Ixodes ricinus
TGTTTCACCCATATTGGCTGGCATAGGCGACCGTAGCGACATCCAATGGAGCTCTCACTCGAAAGTCGTACCACCAGTCTCTGTACACAAAAATTGCACCGAGGTTTGGGACACGCAAACATATTCTCCATCTGGCAATTTCTTATCAGTATCTGCGGCCAGACAATTTGGTCTGGCTGTAGATATTTTTTTTATTTATTTATTGTACATTTATATAAGTTTTTTTTTTAATTTCTAGTTTCTTATATCATGAATTACAAATCAAACAGTGATATCGCATAAAACTGCTTGTGTTCTAAATAATATATATTTTAATATTTTTTTAAAATAAATATATGTTTACATTGTGGGGTTCTTATGGAGGTCCTTCTACTAGTAATCGCCGCCCGATCGGTATGCGCTCCGCCCGTCACCCAGGGAGTGACATACAGCAACGAGAAGACCGTGAATGGGTTGACTGTACCTCTCGGTTGCCCGTCGTTGAGAACCGGCAGTCCAGGCACGCCGACCCTTGTTGTCGCCCGTCGATCAGAGCTCACAGTCGGCGTCCGTGTCCAGGCCTGCGGATCGCCTTTCCCACGCCAGCGCTGCGTAGGCAGGCTGTCCCGGCTATCAATGCCCGAGTCTCGCTGCGGAACCACCCCGGGATTGTCATAGCCCAGGTCATATGGCCCGGGCTCGCCGTTTCCACCGGTCTTGCTCCAGACCTCGCTGGTGGACCGCTCCGGGGTTCGCCATGGGCCAGGCCAGGCAGCCCGGCTCCGACGTTCCTTGTACCAGCTTCAGCCTCGCTCAGCTCGCACTGTCTCGCGCCAGCTCGTGACTTGCCCCGCCGACCGCCTGTCACGTGCCCTCTGCCTTGTCTTTCACCCTCGGCTCCCACAACATCAAAAAAGGCAGTCTGTATATGTCACGTGAAGTCAAGTCATGTTACGTCAATTTCGCCACTCAAGGTCACAAATATGCGACAGGCGCTTCTAGTTCCTTTATCTGTCTTCACGTGTCATATTCACTTGTAACTTTTACGCTGTGTGCAAATTATCGCCTAAACGCAGTGTGTGTCCAAGTGAAAAAACTAAGTAACTTCAAAGAAGGGAAAAAAAAGGATGAGGTAATGAGTGTCTTGCGGTTGCAACATACTGTTAACTTTATCATTCTCTGTTGCCACTTTATGGTGATACTGGGATCCAAGGACGAACATCGGAGTTTCTAAACAATATCGCAGAAGTGACCGCAACACGTAAAGGGCTTAACGTCAGCTACGTAGCTTTGCCAGGCCATCCTCCCCGCTTCTTCCATATGTTCCTCACCAATTTCCCATTCAAACATAAACAACACGCGACCACTGAATGGTACAGGGTTACGTCTACAAACTGAGTGGCACTTAGTTCCACCGTGGTTTTGTTCATGATCGCGGCAGCTGACTGCGCCTGCTGCCTTTTATTTGGTCATGTAACGAGGCATTCAAGAAATTATGTTTCTGTCCACTCCGTTACCGTTGCGCAAGTGGATACAAGCGTTCTAACGATGTGCGTAACTTTATTCAGCTTGACAAATGTGTTTTACACCGAAAGAAACTAATATATACTCGCAAAGTTTTACGGCGATTATTTTCTACGCGTTTGTGTGAAATATTTTGTAGAACGTTTTCGGAAAGTAGAAATAAATAAATAAATAAATAGTCACTCTGAACAAGTGTATTGCTGCCGAAGTTCATAGAGGCGATTTATTAGAAACAGTGGTCATATACCAACAGTGAAACACAAAGAAACGACAAACTAACGTAAAAGTAACGTCCGTCAGTCATGGCAAGTAACGACACCGCTATTTTGTTACATTCCCAAAATGGTAACGGAGCTCGGCAACGCGTTAGCTTTATTCCAAGCTAGCGAGTAACGCTATTTCATTACTTATTTTCGGTAACGGGCACAACGCCGCAAACCGTCAAAACTCAACGCATACCGAGTAGCATCCGGGATCAAAGTGGGGATAGTTCAGCTGGTTGTTAACGCATTCGTTCATCTTTTAGAATTTGGGCACTCGCGCCTCGCCAGAGAACTTTTTGAAGACAACGCCGTGCCAAACTAAACGCGGAATGTTAAGGTTTAAGCTCTCGAGCACATTATAGTTTCGTGCCAAATACTTCAAATGACTGCTTTTTGCGAAAACCCGTCTAAAAGTGGGGATGATTCGGCCGTTTTTACGCATTCGTTAATTTTTCTTTTTTTTAATTTTGGAATTTTCGTTTTATCCAGGAACGTTTTGAGATCGGCAGAGTTCTTATTTAGTGACAAAATATTAACTTTCGGGCCCTCGACTACAAGCTGCTGCTATGGTGAATCCCCTAAAATGAGCCACCTTTGAGAAAACTTGTCTTGAAGGGAAAACGGTTCGACTGTTTTCAAGCATTCGTTCATAATTTCTAATATGGGCATCCGCGCCTTTTCCAGGGACGTTTTCAGATCGACCGAATTCTAAACTGGTGACGAAATATAATATGTGAGGCTGCCGATCACAAGCTATTTCAAAATCTTGGGCTTCTTCCTGTCCGCTTCGAGGAATGCGACATCAAGTCGGATATTTCAATACGCTCTTCTCACGATTTCTTTTTTGATCATTGCGTTTAGGGCGATTGAAATAATTATTTTAATGTAAACATGTAGTGCGTGATTGAATATTACTTCTGACATGTGAAAATCCACCAAATAAGTTGGATTCGTTCAAAAAAACGAATCTACATTATTTGGCACATTGGTCTCAGGAACAGAAGAAAATAGTTGAAAGAACAAACAAAATGTACCCAGCACATTATCGATTCTTCTTGTTTACTGCAGTTGTATGGGAACAACAACTTGAAATTGGAACCGTTACCTTTTCGATCCCTTCAGATTTTCAAAGCGACAAAATCTTTGTCGGCTTCAAAACGAGTTTTTGTACTGTCTATTTATTGAATTGTCACTGAGTTGAAAACTACTTATCTTTTTTAATCCACCAGTTTTATTAAACTAACCTTCTCTCGGAGACCTAATTCGAGGATTTCTTTGTGGGTAACTTGTAGAAGCAATGGGCGCCTTTGGGAAGAGGAGGTAATAATAGTAATTGGTACTATAGTAATATTAGCACTCCCAAAAGTATCCAAGTTACCCTTGTAATTAATTCCTAATAAATGGATTGAAATTATTACGAAATTACTCCCAAAAAGTAATTGTTTACAAGTAATTCGATTACCTGTAATGAGAATCGCACAAGTCAGGCTAAATCTTTACCGTTAAGTGGGTCGTTTATATTGTCGAAGGCTGTACATCCGGAGCGATACCATAAGGCTGATTGTTTGGGCATGCGCAGATGGTGGCAAGATCTCGCAGATTCTTCAGAAAGTGGACTTGCCCATCGTACCTTTCGAGGAGTGCAAGGAGGACTACGAGGGGGTCACCCGGGTGGACAAGAACACTATGGTCTGCGCTGGTTACGAGGAGGGCGGGAAAGCGACGTGCGAGGTGAAGCATTACCAACACGTGATACGTTTTATCAGACGATTTTTACGAGAAACCCGTCGGGATGAACCGTAAGGTCAATTTGTCAGATAAATTTAGCGGCGAAATTATGATGACATGACGTCTATTTTCAACTTAAATTTAGCGAGGAAATCGACGTCACCTGGCCACGTCATGCGACCTCAAGTCACGTGATATCACTGTCCCCGCTAAATTTAGAGGTTAACGTGATGGGACGTGACCACGTCACGCTACCTCAAGTCACGTGGCTTCAATCTTCGCGAGGTGATAAGATTGTGCTAAGGACATTCTTTTTCCCGCGGTCTTTGTCAGCTTGACCAAGCTGGGGTATAATTTTTGTTTGACAAGCCAGAGCCATGTATACTTTAAGAGTTTGGCAGTATTTTGAAGACGCCGATATGCTGGGGTTCATCATGCCAGATGCATAATGTCACGACTTGTAGCACCTCTACATGTGCATGTTTGTTTTTTTACAACTAATCCAACAAAATTCAAAAAGTGCACCGTGAAAATGCGCTTTTACTTCTTCTGTTCACGTCTGCGTGTCGTTTAGTCATCGAATGCTATCTGACTGACGGTCAAACCACCTGTTGAAATGACCACATTGGCAATGTTTTAGTTCAAGCGTTTTTCAAGCTTCGGCAACTGCTAGAATGGTTTTCATGTTTGCTTTGATTGGATGTATCTCTGTTCTGTAAAAACTAAACCTCACATACATTTTTTTAGAGTGCCTGATGTTTACAGGGAATCAACATGAGGAGTTTGACACTCAAGCTCCGGCTGGCTCACTGCTTATACCTCGTACAAAAGTTACCGAGTTCACTTCAAACGTTATGACAGTTATTGTAGGACACGCACCTGGAGCATGCTGAAATAATTTCCGCTTAATACATTTCACGGCTTCAAAAATATCTTCAGACAGTTTTAGTACGGCCAATATGAGAGCACCGTAGGAAGAAGCACTCCTACTCGAGTAACTGCAGGTTGTCTTCTGTATGATGAATTAGCTGCGTGGCCGCAGTTTTAGACTTCACACTTCTGAGGCTCAGGGTTTGTGTCAAGCCCAGAAGCTCGCAGATGTTCTTGCCATATGTGTCTTTCTTAGGTGCACCTTCTATTTTTCTACATGTCGGTAGATGTTAATTACGTAAATCTTCTACCCAGGGTGACTCCGGAGGACCCCTGGTGTGTCCAAGGGAGGACGGCCGCTACGTGTTGGCGGGAAGCACATCGTTCGGTACAAAGTGCGCGGAGCCCGGTTACCCACCTGTATTCTCCAGAATCTCAACACGGCTCGCCTGGATCGAGAGCATCGCCGGAGAAACGCCCTGAACTCAAAGATCAGTGCCGCCACTGTAAAAAAAAAGAAAAAAAACATTGTGAGGTTGTTTTTCTGAAGTACATTGAGACATCCAGTCACGTTGTGCAGTACAAAGAGAAACTGAAAGAGAGAGAGAAAGAGAGAGAGTGAGATTACAAGATAAAAGAGCTCGGGGACATCGGAACGCTGAGCTCTCATTGGTAAGATTAGTGGGTAGATAAAAAGGCCGCCTTTGTCGCTGTTGCAACGCCAGACACAATACGAAGAGCAGACAACGGACTTGTTCGCTTTGTCTGGAGGTAGAGAGTGGGCGGAGAAAGAAGAGCTAGCCTTCGTGTCCACCCACTAATCCTTCCAATCAGAACTCTGCGCTCTGACATTACCACGCTCTCTCATATGCTGCGCTCAAAACTCAAAATACAAATTGAAAAACAAAAAACACGCGATGCGTGCAGAAACAACGAGCATAACGTTTCACTTGAACATTGTCCCTTTGTCCATACCAGTTTACAAACCTGAAAATGCATTTTGAGCTTTTTCATTGGCTGAGATCCTTCAAATATTCGAGGTGATTTGCTGTTCTTTTTTCGTGTGTTTTACGGGAAAAGAACCGCACAGGGTGCTTTTAGACAATGGTGTCTCTGCTATTCGTTTAAAGAATAAAAAAATACTTTGCCTTTTTGCTTTGAGCACGTTGCGTGCAGATTAAACAAAAAATGTATGGGTTTTTAGAAAGAGAAGAAGAAAAAGACCACGAAGTATATTTTTGTTGTTGGTGGTGGCTGATTGGAGGGTTTGGCGGTTGAACTGGTAAGAGGTTTCCTTAGTGTTGGTTGTGGCTAATTGTGGGCTATGTAAGGAGGCGGACTAAATAAACCTGGTAGCTTAGTTTGAGACGTCGTCCTGTCCTTTTCTGTTCCTTCAACTTCTATGTTCATTTCTGCCCCAGTCTCCGGTTTATTCAACATGGCTAATATTCACCAGATCGCCTGCACCCTTACATTATTATCTCTGATCATCACGGAGGCAGGCTTAGTCCCCTTTCTTATGGTTCAACATTCGAACCTCCACCCAACACGTTATTTCTCCAAGCCATTACGGTTTTGGACAAGTGGGGCCGTCGCTTGGCCGAGCTGGAAGCGGATGTGGCTTTCTTCGGCATCTGTCTTCGGAAAAAGTTCGTGGACCCGGAAAATTTTAAGCATCTATCGTCAACCAGTGTTCCTTGGTACTCCAAGAAAAATATCATCAAGGTCTACCGGGACGGAGCCAGCAAAAGGATCCAGGACTGCGACAGTCTTTGGACGCTTCTCCTGAGAGAATGATTTCAAGTACCACAGGGATTACCAACAATGGAGCAGCACCAAAAGAACCCTGTTCGACCGGTTATGATATGTGAAGCGCAGACATGCAATGGACAGCCTAAAAGACTCGAAAATTGTTAATAATGGGGCTCGGAAAACGTGGTTTGGGGTTGAGGCATGGTGTAAGTCCGGACTGTCTCCTGTCAATCTATGTGGGGAAGCGTTAACAAGCAAGACGAAGGAAGGATTTGCTAAGGGACCGAAGTGTTGTTTAAATGTAAAACCTTTGAGACTTGACGTGTTGTCTACCATTCATACTGTGGCCAGAAAGGTCAACCCGGAAGAGAAGGTCGCTTTTGTAGATCACGCTATCAGTAGGATGGCGAAGGTCATGGAGGAGGCGTACCCGAAGGACAAAAGAAATTTCAGAGAAGTTAACGCAGTTAAGAGGGAGTTAGAAACGAAGTCCTTAAAGCTATTGGAAACGGATAAGTCTGAAAAGTTTGTCGTCTTGCCAATGGCAGTATTCAAGAAAAAAACAGAAGTTGCAATAAAATCTTTGTTTTCTGATTGGGCGGGCAATGTAGAAAATTTGAGAAGAAATATTTGTGCAGTCCTGAATGAAGACGACTTAAAGAATGCAGCAAAAAATATCACGACTGCTACAAATTTGACATTAAGTATCAAGTTCTTTCTCAATTATCCTAAACCTGAAATGCCTCTTTGTGCGGTCATTAATGAGAACGGAACTTGGCCGAAAGTAGTTTCAAAGTTTCTCCAGCGAGGGTTGATCTATGCATGCTTGGAAAAATCAATGTGCCTAAGAAATTCAAATGAACTGATCGACATGTTGGAAAAGTATCATGGACAGCAATGTTCGGATTCGTCCATGGATATTAGGGACCTTTATTACTCCATAGAAAAGACTCGGTCGATGCAAAGAGTGAGAGAGGCATTGGAGTTGAATCTCGTAAATTTCCAAGCAGGTTTAGGTATATCGGTAGAGAGTTTCCTAACGATCGTCGAAGTTTATCTGAAGTCGACGGTAATCGAATACAAAGGAAGGAAGTACGTTCAAAAAGACGGTGTTTGTATAGGTTCGTCGGTCGCACCGATTTTAGCGGAAGTTTACTTAAACTCCTCGGATCGAGTAGTGCATGACAAACTGCAGGAGCAGTCCCCGGGTATGGCGTAAGTAAGAAGATATGTGGACGACATCACAGTATGCACGGTAGCGGATGATCTAACAGGCAGTCTGGAACGTGAGATAAGATCAGCGGCTCCGGAATTGAAGTTTACCACGGAAAAACCGGAAAGAGGGGTCCTAGATAGAAAACTTGAAGTATAAAACAGCGAGGACGAGGACGGGAACAGGACGTCTTTCCTTTAGCAACAACATGAGAATGGCACAACAATAAAACCACCCCCAAAGGTTTCAACGTTCTCAAAGAGGGAAAGGAGATAATTGTTATAAAGAAAAAGGAATTTACTGTAAATATAAAAGTTTAAAAAGCGCTGGCGTCATGACGAGGTATCATTAATCTAGTTATCTCCGATTACTTAGAATTCGACCTTTGTTATTGTGAATGATAATAACAGTTTAAATATAGAAGGGAGTGTAAACAACAATATTTCTGCACCTTCATTATCATTGACAATGACAAATGTCGAATTCTAAGTAAACGGAGATAACTAGATTAGTGATACCTCGTCGTGATGCCAGCGCTTTTAAACTTTTGTATTTACAGTGAATCCCTTTCCTTTATAACAATTATCTCCTTTCCCTCTTGAGAACGCTGAAACTTTGGGGGAGCGGTTTTATCGTTGTGCCATTCTATGTCGTTGCTAAATGAAAGATGTCCTGTTCCCATCCTCTTCCTTGCTGTTTTGTACTTTCAAGTTTTGTATCTATTAACCAACACGCTCGTTTTCACATGTAAGGGGTCCTAGAGTTCCTAGACCTACGTATTCACGTGAATCCAGGGATATGTGGGGAATGTGGAAAGGAAAATTCTAAACCGGTGTTGCCCAAAATTAGCTTGGTTAGAAACGCGCTAGACAGATCGTGTGCTCATTTTATCACAGTTTCGGCTGAGAGACAGTGCAAACGGTTAACCAGTGTAGGGTATAAAGACAGTTTTGTCAAACCGCAGTTAGAAATGGTTATCAAAGGAAGGAAAGAAACGGAAGAAGGAGAAGGGAACAGATTTGCTGTGATCCCACATTTTCATAAAATTTCGCACAACTTGAAGGCATGTGCGGAAAAGTTTGGAGTAGACACGGCCTTTAGCTCGGAATTTAAACTCAGTAGATTGACGCCATTTCAGACAGGTGCGAATAACTGCAAAAAGAACCATCGAGAAAGATCGGTAAATTGCGAGAATGGTGTTGTGTATGAGATACCACTGGAATGCGGGTTTAAGTGTGAAGGACAGACATCATGATTCATCAACGACAGATTAAGTGAACACAAAAGAAACGTGAAAAACAGTGCACCGAACTCAAAAATCGCAAAACATCTCCACGAATGTAATTAACTGCACTGCGATTTGATCGGAGACAGGAATCGTTCACAAAGAGAGGAATGGTGCAAAATGACTAGTTAGGAAGTCGGTGCGGATAAAAGCTCTAGGTAATTGCAAAGGTCAGGCTCCTTTACAGTTTGGTAAAAATTCTAAGAACTTTTTAAAAATATAGGTGTTTTTTGTTGTTCTCTTTGTGATCGGGATATGTGTATTTTTGCCCCGTTCCAGGTTCAGGGTGTATCCTCCCTTCATCGCTGGCATAAAGTGTTTTCTTTTTTTTTCGGCGGAGAGGTCATTGTTGGGCGTTGTTTTTCTTGTGAAACTCTGTTAGAATAGAATAGGCATTGATCCTTTTGTTAAATTTTAGGGGAGATTCTAGAGTTATCTTTGTGAATCGGCATGAAGGCCGTCCATAGTTCTACTTTGTGTATTGGAGGGTTTGGCGTTTGGACTGTTTAGGGGTTGTCCCTTTGTGTTGGTGGTGGCTGATTGGAGGGTTTGGCGTTTGAACTGGTTAGAGGTTGCCCCTTTGTGTTGATGGTGGCTGATCGTGGGCTACATAAGGAGGTGGACTAAATCAACCTGGTAGCTAAGTTTGAGACGTTGTCCTGTCCTTTTCTGTTCCTTCGACTTATATGTTAATTTCTGCCTCAGTCTCAGGTTTATTCTACATGGTTACCACCAAGTGTTTCTACGCCGAAGCGCAATTTCACCGCTCTTTACTATTTTCGTAAATAATACCCTGAAATTGAACCTTCCGCAACCGCAGTCACTGTTCATCGACTGCGACCCCAGTATGGCCTCTGGAGACGGGGCGGGCGCCCATCGCTCCCACAACTCCAGACGGTATCTACCGATGAACCGACCGACTCAGCAGCAGCATTCCAAAGACTAGCCGAACGACCTGCACTGCCGATCGGTGAGTGCGCGACCGTGGATGGATCTTTAACGACTGAAACGAACATGTGCATCGACTCCCTGACCGCTGTGCAGCATCTTTCCAGCTTTACGAGGATTCATAATGTCGCTACAACGCACGACGAGGTCCACACTTTGAAGCTATCAAAAAAGCAAAGAAACGATGACGTGAAGCCAAGAGTGCGTCTTCGAACAGTACAATCATGTCTGTTGAGGCCCGACCTTCAAGTGCGACTGTCATCTTGAAGCCAGTAGATGAGGCGAAACTTATATACAAATTAAACCAACTAAAACTGACAGAGCTACTTGAATCAAAAGCACCCACCTCCATTGTTCAAGTTCGCCCGAACTACAGACTGAACTGGATTTTTGTGAATGCACGAAATGCTGAAAAACTTTCATCCTTTCTGAAGGAGACATCTCTTCTTGGAATGGCTGTCAAATCCTTTGAGCCCCGTTCCCAAGACAAGCAACTGGCGAGATCAGAGTCGACACTAACATCGACACTTCCGACATATATAAAGAGTGAAAGACAGATAACGACACAACCATTACGTCTCTTCGTCGGATGGGTACATCCACCACAGTAGCCATAAGTACTTCTTTATCTAGACATCCTGAGTATGTCTTTCTCGGTTTAGTATGCCACAAAGTAGAACCATTTGTGGAAACGCCAATCCAGTGCCACCGAAAACATCGCTTCTACTTATGCACAAAAACGACGAGATTCTCGGAAGGAGAAGCTCTTGAAGCCGAAAAAGAAACGTGAAGCAAGATGCGGATCCGACACTACAAGGTTCGTCACAAACCTCTCCTCAAGGGAACGCTCTTCGGTCGAGACTGATGTTTTGGCAAAAGGCCATGGCTTCAACGTGACCACGACAAAGCCGCCCATACCAATGATTATCGTCACAATAGAAGACGGCTTCACGCATTTGAACCCAAGCGCGCTGGAACGGGTTCGACAGAAAACGGTCAGCATTCTGTCGAAAATGCTATTGCGTCAACAATACAACATATCAAGAGAAGAGTCGGCAGCACTTCGGCAGCTAAGAAATGACACAAAGATTGTGCTTTTACCAGCGGACAAGGGTAACTAGACGGTCGTCCTAGATCGGGAAGACTACGAACGAAAGGTGAAGGATCTTCTGGACAGCTCGGCTTATCAGGAACTCAAAAAGGACCCCACCACACAAGTTCAGACAAATCTGAACAAACTAATGGCGGAAATTTTCAAAAAACATTCAGAATCAAAGACACCTTTACCTACAGCTCATATGCAGAAATGGCTCAGCTCCTGGTTTCTATGGACTCCCTAAGGTCCATGAGCCAAATGTTCCTTTCCGGCCTATCGTGGATTTTACAACGTCACCGCTTCGGGCGCTATCTAACTACCTCCATCGCACCCTTTCCCCTCTCGTCGGAAGAACGCCAACTAACGTACGAAACGCCGGTCATCACTTGAACATTGTCTCTGTGTCCATACCATTTTACAAACCTAATAATGTATTTTGAGCTTTTTCATTGGCTGAGATCCTTATAAATGCTCCAGGTGATTCGCTGTTTTTTGTGTTTTACGGGAAAGGGAACGCACAGGTTGCTTTTAGAGTGTGGCGTCGCTGCTGTTCTTTTAAATAAAAAGAAATACATACTTCGTTTTTTTCACTTTGAACACGTTGCGTGCAGATTAAACAACAATTATGGGTTGTTTGAAAAAAAAAAAGACAAGGAAGTGTCTACGCCGAAGTGCCATTTCACCCCACTTTATTATTTTCGTAAAGAATAACGTGAAATTTAACCCTCCACTACTACAGTCTCCGTTCATCGACCTCGGCCCCGGTATGGCCTCTGAAGACGGTAGCCCATCGCACCGCCCCCCCTTCCAGACGGTTTCTACCAATGGACCGGCCCACTCAGCAGCGGCATTTCGAGGACTAGCCGAATGACCTGCACTGACGAATGACAAGTACGCGAACGTGGTTAGATCTTTAATGACTGAAACTAAATGTGGATCAACTCCCTGACCGCTGTGCAGCATGTTTCCAGCTTTACGGACATTTCCAGCTTTACGGAGACGACCGCCATTTGACGCAACGCTATCGGCGCAGTGCACTGTTGAGGCTACGCGTCGTGTGCTACGGGCTTATTTCGTTTTCGCCTGAATCAAAGTTTGCGTTCAAACGCGGAGAAACTTAATTCTTTAGCTTTTTAAGCCATCGAAAAATAACACTATGAACAAAATGTAAGGGCGCAAACGAGCTGGTGTACATTGCACATGGTTGAAAAAATCCCGAGACTGCGGGTAAACGACACAACACTGTGCTAAAGAAGGTCGTCAACCCATGTGATGTTCAACTATCAAAACCGACGGAACGCATTCTTGCTAACGGCCCTAAATTTTGTGTAAATATAAAACCTTCCAGGATGGATATTGTATCTGCGATTCACACTGTGTCATGCGCCGTCTCTGACCCGGCGGAAAAAACTGCATTGATGGCGTCTTCTTTGAAAAGGATGTCGGATCTGGTTGACGATTCATACAAAAGCGACCGTAGGGACCTCAGCAAGATCGTATCAGTCAAGAAGGAGTTAGATGAGAAAGAAGCCGTACTCGTAGAAACCGAGAAGTCGGGTGTGTTTTCAGTGTTACCAATGTTGGAGTTCCGGAGGAAATCAGACGAAGCCATGTCGGGGTGGTCTAGACCTTTTGACGATTGTTTAAAAAAGTCTAAAAGGGAAATTGTGAGGGTTTGTAAAGACGCCGATCTAGCCGCGTTGACCACCAGAATTAGTAATGTTTCTACAGACACGTTTGGCATTAAATTTTTCCTTAAAGATCATAAGGTGGATCTTCTTCTCATAGTAGTCATAAATGGAAATGGCACATGGCAGAAAATAGTGTCCTCATTTCTTCAGAAGACTCTCACGATCTGGGATACAAGATCCCCGTTGTCGCTGCGGTGTTCTGATGATTTAGTGGCTGACTTGCAACCATTTTCACGGAAAGAGGTGCAGGATCTTTTCACTTGACATAAAAGATCTGTACTATTCTTTAGAACCTAAGACTTTATTGGCTAGGGTAAGCAGCTTTTGGAAGAACATTTGGTCAGTTTCCAGTTGCAGTCGGGGGTATCGGTTCAGGATGTTCTTAGGATTTTAGAGGTGTACCTAGGTTCTACGGTGGTGCAACATAACAGTCAAAGCTACATCTAGCAACAGGGTGTGTGTATTGGATCCGGCGGTAGCCCCAGCTCTTTCTGATATTTATCTAAGAAACCTAGATCTGCGTCTTCTAGAGTCTTTTAGACATAGGTCTCCTAAGGAAATTCTGGAGAGGAGGTACGTAGACAATATTTTGGTTTGTTCAACAGATGGTTCTTTGGCGGATTCTTTGGAGAAAGTAGTGTTCGAAGCAGCACCCGAATTAAAGTTTTCGCTAGAGAGACCGAATGACGACCGCTTACATTATCTCAATCTTCAACTTAGGACTAGTTCAGGCCTCCGTTGGGAGTACGAAAGGTTCGTAGCAAAGCCTCTTCTTCCTTTCACTAGCTGCCATTCTAAGCATGTCAAACTGGGGATGATTCGGAATCTCGTCAATTCAACAGTACATAAGTCATGCTCACATTTTATTGGCTCTTCTCTTCGTCGTCTGACAGAACGTTTCTAGGTTGCTGGATATCCTCAGGAACATATGTTAAGGCTGTTGGTGTATATGATATCTCCAAAGAAGTCCATTCAGAAAAATCCTAGACCTTCAAAGCGAGTAGTCCTTTCATATTTTCATTGAATTTCTCACAACATCAAAGCCTTAGCCAGCAGGTTTAATTTTGGCACTGCCTTTTCTACAGATTACAGGTTGAGCCTTTTGACCCGTTTTGCCTCGACTGTTTCAGGTTGCACAATAAAACACAGAGAAAAGGATGTAGAATGTGCGTCGGGTGTCATTTACAAAACACCCTTTGATTGTGGTTTTTGTTATATTGGACAAACTAAACGGTGTATAAATGAGCGGTTGACGGAACACAAGCGTTGTATAAAGAAAAAAGACCCGTACTTCGAGGTGTCAAAACATCTGATTGAATGTAGGAACTGTGTACCGTCTGTGGTATTTAACTTCAGTAAAGTTGCGGGAAAAAGATGACCGTAAGCGGTTGATAAAAGAGTCATTAACAGTATTAGGTCACGGGAACGAAGTTAATAAGCCGTCGTTTAGGTTGGACAACAAACTTCGGCGTTTTCTTAGGCTGTGAAAAGTTCTGACCTTCAAGGTTTATGTCTGTAGGTTTCCGGGTAGAAGGGACGATGGGTCGTTCTTTCTTTTTTGTGTCTCTGTTACTGGGCTTGGGGTTACCAGTGTGTTTGGTGGTCGGGAAGCGGTAGTGAGTGCTGACGCAGAGTCCGTTGTCCTTGTTGTTTAGTCAGAGGATACGTTGGTTGAAAGAGGCATTCTTTGGGGTTCTCACCCTCTCCCCTTTTTTCTTTTGTAGCGAAGTGCCTATATAACCAGGTTTCGGAAAATAAAGATTTCAGCTGTGTTAGAGCCTTTTAGTGTTGTGTGGTTTGCCCGCAGTCTCGGGGTTTTTTCAACCATGAATAACACTATATCATTTTCTTGCCAGGTTCTGCCAAATAGAAGGGAAGAACCGAAATTTGGATGTCAATCCCATGCATTCCGTCGGGCGAATGAATGAAAATGGCGGACTCTCCGCTCAGCTGGAAGCAGCCGAGAGTCCACGCGCATGCGCTCACGCCTCTCGCTCTGCGCCGCGAGCTGATTGGCTCACTCAGGAGGGGGAATTACGTCGGCGAGATCATAGACTGGCCAAACTCTTCCCACATACGGCTCTGGGGTGCGCGCTTCGGAGACCTGGCTTGGAGCTTGTGGACGCACAGGCAGCCGTTCCGTTCACCGACCGCCGCGCCTGCCACGCCGTTCTTGACGCGCGGTCTCTCACCATGTCGGCATATGTGGCGTACTTCACGTTGCCTGATTTATCCGCCGCAGGATGAAACGCACTTGGTGAATAATTACGCCCAACGAAATGGCTGTGTCGTTCCAGGCGCAACGTACGTACGTCCTTCATGAACACGTTAAAAGGAACCTAAAGAAGTTCTTAAAAAAAAACGAGTTATAGGTGAACTCTGTAGTATTTTCATCCCGTGAATCTGAATATCACGTTCGTTTTCCCCGAAGATGTAAGTTGACATGAGAAAACACGAAAAACCTCCGACCAGTCGTTACGTCATAAAAGGATCTTTCGGCCGACAAGCGCGCATCGTTCGTGTGGGCAGCACGTGCAATTGCAACCATGCCAGGTATATTCTCCCACACTGACACCAGTCATGACGTCTTTTTCCGACCTTTATGAAAATACCGAGAGTGCCCGTGGACAGCTTTGATAGGCGCTGAAGATGCGCAAGATCGGAGATCCCGAAAAGTCTTTTCATGACGTAACGCTCCGGGAAGGAAGGGCTGGAGCTGTACTCTGATAATGATTTTCTGCAACCTCCGGGCACCAAATTGAAAAAATAAATCTCAATATTCGCGATCCTGGAGGTCGACTTAAGACGATTGAACTGTTTTTATTCAAATCGAAGTGTAGCCGTGTGCAGTAATGTTCGGCGTCTCGGCAGTCACCGCAGTTATATGACAAAAACCCTTTCTTTGTGTGTGCGTTTTTTTTTAAATTTCTTTCTGCGCAGTTGAATTTGGTCCTGAATCTACGGTTCTTCAGAAGGTAGCCCTGCCTACAGTGCCTCACGATATCTGTGAGGAGAACTTTGCCGACATCAATAAGGTGATCGAGGAAACCATGATGTGTGCCGGTTGCGAGGAAGGAGGAAAATCCATGTGCGGTGTAAGTATTTATGTACGGTGTAAGTATTTCCGTATTTTTGTGTTTAGCGACATATAATGAAATAGTGACGGAACGCCACAGAAGCGGTTACGAAATGTGTAACGCGTATACAATAACTAACCCATGCTTACAAACAAACCGGAGCGCCCCTAGCGGACGCCACCGTCGCGGAGCATGCGCGATGGAGTGTGGGCACGAAGCTCGCCGTCATTCATAAACAAATCATAGGAAGGCGATGTTGTCGGCGTCGGTGTGAATCTCCGCGCTCTTTTTCACGGTGGAATTGTTGGTTCTACATCTTCCTGGCAATGTCTGATTACTTTAGCGGCCTCACCGAAATTAACGAGGTTCGTTACACCGCAAAACGTCGCGTGAATAACGTGACATGCGGCGATTCATTCCGCGTGGACGCCGCAGAAGGTGTATCAATATGAACGATGCACGAGCAACACGAATAAAGACGACGACGAGGCCAGTTGATCTAATCCCATCCAGGTGTACGGACTGTTTTATTTGTCGTTCTTAACAGAACGATACTTGGTGTCAGAAGTGGGATGATAATCACTGCACATCATGACTGATCTTCCGCCGCCAGAAACGCTGAGGTTGGCCGAGCATGCCGCTGAAAACTGGAGGAAGTTCAAGCAAAGAATCGAGCTCTTTCTGTTGGCCACGGAACCCACCAAGCCTCGGACTCAGCAGCAAAAGGCCGCTATCTTTTTGCATATCGCGGGGCAGGAGGCTATTGATGTGTTCAATACATTTGGACTACCAGCTGAGGAAGCCACAAATAGACCCTTCCCGAAAGTCAGTCCACCCACCCTGGGCAGAGCCAAACCTGACGCTCTAATGGCGGCACTACAAAGCTTCTCCACACCAGCAAATGCGAACGTCTTCGAGAGCATAGAGTAGAAAGTGGAAAAGATGTTGGTCCTTTTACTACACCTTCGACTAACGAAATCGAGGGTGCTTGATTTAGCCAAGCATGATCTCCAATCACCACCATTAGAGCGGCAATATTGGAGCGCATGGGACTGCCACAAGGTGACTCTGACTTTTGAAAAGGGTCTATTACGACAGCCTGGTAAGAAGATTAGAAGAGTACTGCCTCCCGAGATGTAATGAAACCTTTGAGCGTTACGTATTCCGGACGCGGCAACAAAAGGAAGAAGAACCATTCGAACAGTTCTACCATGACATACAGCTGAAGGCGAGGACTTGCGGATTCGGCGAACTAATGGAGTCAATGCTGCGTGACCAGATCATTTACGGAACGTCAAGTAGGAAGCTGCGAGAGAAGCTCTTGCGAAAGAAGGATTTAACCTTGGAAATGGCAGTCGAATGTTGCAAGGCCGAAGAAATAGCCGCTATGCACAGTAAAGCATGGAGTGCCGCAACACCTGTCAGGGAGAAGAGGGAAGCAACGCTGGAGGTGGAACCCGTTGAGACAAACAAGCACGGAAGTAAGGTCGGGGGAAGGCTCGGTGGTAAGAGAAAATGTGGCTTTTGCAACTATGTTCACCATCCTCGACAATGCCCAGCTTATGGAAAGACGTGCTCAAAGTGCGCAAAAAGAACCATTTTGCAGCATGCTGTAAGACCAAGCCGACTGGTGTCCACGAAGTAGAAGAAGCCAGTGAGGGAGACAGCGAATTTGATACCCTCGAAATTCTAACAGCCAGCAGCTCGCGGCCCGAAGGCAGCCGTGACTGGACAATCACAACGTTGACAGAAGGAAAAAAATTGGAGCTCAAGGTAGACACCGGTGCTCAGGCTAACCTACTTCCGCGCGCATTGTTTCTGAAGATTAGAGCCAAACAACAGCCTAAACCAACGGCTGCAATTCTACGCAGCTATGGCGGTGGACTCATCCAGCATCTGGGAAAAGTCCGGTTGTCCGTATCCATCGGAAACAAGCAAGGACTGATGAATTTCTTCGTTGTGAAGAAAGGACGGCAGGCCATTATGGGCCTGAAGGCGTGCGAGTACTTCGACCTCATCAACAGGGTCAACACTGTGGGGCACGAAGACCAACTGCGCCGGAAAGTAGAAAGCGAGTTTCCATCTCTTTTTCGTGGTCTAGGATGCCCAAAGAGACCATACACGATGGTTCTTCGTGAAAACTCCATCCCGGTGGTACAACCAGCTCGTAGTGTACCGCACGCACTCAGAGCGCCTCTCAAGGCAGAGCTGGATCGAATGGAGGAAGCCGGTGTCATCGTGAAAGCGCAAGAACCTTCAGACTGGGTGAGTCCCTTAGTGATAGTACGCAAGAAGAACAATAAGTTGAGAATATGCATGGGTCCCCGTCATATAAATGAAGCACTCAAGAGAGAGCACTTTCAACTTCCTCGAAGAGAGGAAATTGAAGCGGACTTGGCGCACGCCGCATATTTCAGCAGGCTTGACGCCAACAGTGGTTTTCATCAACTACCGCTAGATGAGGGCACATCTCGAGTATGCACCTTTAGTACGCCTTTTGGGCGATACCGATTTCTAAGACTACCTTTTGGACTCGCTTCACCTCCAGAAGTATTTCAGCGTACCATGAGCTACCTTCTAGATGGCCTTCCAGGCGTCAGGGTGTATATTGACGATGTCTTGATTTGGGGTGCCACACAAGCAGAACATGACCAACGCTTGCACGAAGTGCTCTACGCCATACAAGCTGAAGGACTAACCCTAAACTTCGAAAAGTGTGTCTTTGGGGTAAAAGAAATCACCTATCTAGGGGATAAGATTAGTGGGATACGGTCCATTCGTCACATGCGCACTCGTCACAGGACGATTGGTCACAGGACGATTGGTCACAGAGGAACATTCGTCATAGGATGACTCGTCACGCGGGCTATTGGTCCCACAATAGTTCGTTCCCAAGAAAATATATTGTTCTATTTGGTTCGGTTTACAAAGTGGGTCACCTCTTATCTTAGATGGTAATAACCCCTGGAGAAGGGGTGTATTATCGTCATTCTTTTCCATCTCGCTTGCACCTTTGCAATAATTGCATTATCATCTTAACTCAGCATGTCTTTCGCTTCTCAATGACGAAGAATTTCTAACAAACGTTTTAGCGTCTGGTTCGGTCCCGAACAATGAATGTTGGTTCGGTTGGACAAAATAAGTCACCTCTTACCTTAGCATGTCTTTCGCTTCTCAAGAGCGAAGAATTTGTAGCAAACGTTTCAGCTTCTGGTTCCGTCCCCAACGGTTTATGCGGAGGCCATTAAAGAGCGACTATTTTTTACTCGGACTGCATTCGAAAGGATGGAGGTGATCGCAATAGAGAGAGGTGGAGCTCTGCTGTTTCACGAGGACTTCTCGTACACATGCAGCAGACAAAATAATGATACTTGTTATTGGATTTGTCACAGAAGAGGTATATGCAAGGCAGAAGTAACAATTGATTTGGCTGCCAGTCGGATAATTGCTTGTTCAAGCCGGCAAAGGCATGGCCGGGGGCCCAAGTGAGATGAACCTGCTGAAGACTCATCATATCATTAAAAGAAAAGTGGTTGAGTGCAAAAAAACTTTCCTATGTTGAGTATTGTAAGAATTGCTTTTCTAACCATTGGTTTATGTCACAGTGGGAAGTCGTGAAACTCCTCATCACGGAATGTGGGCATTTGTGGAAATTAACATTTTACTATCGTCCCCTGCGCACTTGATGAGACCAGTTGCCCGCGTGACGAGTCATCCTGTGACGAATGTTCCTATGTGGCGAATCGTCCTGTGACCAATAGTCTTGTGACGGGTGCGCATGTGACGAATCGTCCTCATCCCAAGATTAGTGCTGCTGGCATTGAGCCAAATCCAGACCTTGTAAAGTGTGTGGCAGCGCTACCTACTCCGTCAAGTAAAAAAGAAGTTCAGAGGTTGTTAGGGGCTGTCAACTACTTTGGTAAATACTTGCCTCATCTGTCAACGCAGACCGAGTCCCTGCGTAAACTCATTAGGCAGGACACCGTTTTTGAATGGTTGGGGGTGCATGAAAGTGAGTGGCGGCAAATACGAAAAATGTTGACTGAAGCGCCGGTGTTGACAATTTTTGATCCCGCTAGGCCTACCAAGGTCTCAACAGACGCTTCTGCCTTTGCTCTGGGTGCTGAATTGTTCCAGCATGATGGACAAGATTGGAAAGTGGTGGCATATTCTTCAAGAGTACTTACAGACACAGAGCGTAGATATGCCCAGATTGAGATGGAGGCATTAGGAATTGTGATCACAAAAACTGCGCCGACTTGACATAACAAAATAAACAATTTAATCAAACGTTTCGTCTCCCATGCTAATGTGTTCCGAAATAGTACCGGTCGCTTAGATACAACAGTGTACCGCAAAGCTTGCGACACGGGCAACCTCTTAAGCTTTAACTCACATCATTCTGTCGAACATAAAAGGGCCGTTGTAAAAACCCTACTACATCGGTCTGAGCGCATTTCTTCTAATCCTCAATTGCGCGCTTCTGAGGATGCTGTTATTGTTAACCTGTTGACGAAGCGGAATTATCCTAAACGTTTTATTGATAACACGCGCAAACAGATGGGACAAAGACGAAGTCAGGACAATGGAAGATTTAGGACAGGGCCTATTTGAAAGGTGTTTCTGAATCTATTCGCAGGGCCCTCGCCCCTTTGAATATCCGCACAGCTTTCAAACCCCATCGTAAACTACGTGACCTCATTTCTAACCCTAAAGATTACACCCCCCCCCCCTCAGAGTCCCAGTGCGGTGGGTCTAGGCCAATTCGTCGAAAGCCAACTCGTCGACGGCCAACTCGTTGGCGGCTCATTCGTCGAATAGGCCCATTCGTCATAGGGCAACTCGTCGAAGGAAAACCCGTCGAAGAGGCTAACTGGTCGAAATTTTTTAAAGTCAAATAAATAATTTTTGTCCTTATATTTTAAAGCATACTGCCCTAAAATAATCCATGTTCTGTCCTTCGTAAAAAAATATGTATACAATATGCGCTTCTTAAAAAACTGACCTCCAGTCTGCTCTCTCATGTCGAAGGTAACAAATTGCCGCTTTCGCCACTTTCACGGTGCAGTGGGGCACGGTCACTACGTCGCTCTTGTATCACTGGGGCGCGTGTTAACCTACCCGGTCCATCAGTTGACGCCGCTTCGCGGCGACAGTCTGCGGCGGGTCATTACAAAATAAATAATAAAAAAACGTAACAAAGGGACGATCATGAGATGACACATTTTCAACTTGTTTACGGCTCCCTCCTATCTTTGCCCTCTTGTAATTTTTCTTTCAATCTTGTAACTTAACGAGGGCACTGTCCTTAGTTCAAACACGAATAAAAATTTAGGTCCAAAGATAAAGAGGAACCCCGAACTTTCGCCTCGAACCGTCATTCAACCCATTCGACGAATCGCCCTTCGACCGATTTCCCCTTTCGACAAGTTGCCTTTCGGCGAATTGCCCTAATACGAATTGCCCTATTCGACGAATGGGCCGTCGACGAGTTGGCCGTCGACGAGTTGGCTTTCGACGAGTTGGCCGGATCCCCAGTGCGGTGCTGTGTATAAAGTGAACTTTCTAGACTGTGACGCATCCTACATTGGTGAGACAGGCCGGAAGCGCTGCACTCGCCTAAACGAACACAAAAGGGACGTGGCGAAGGCCACGCATGCGACAAGAGCTAAGACGGAACTCGTAGACCATTGTTGGAATACAGGTCACAGTTTCGACTTTGATAATGCATCCACTCTGGCGCGTGAACAAAGGTGGGGTCCACGCAGGTTCGTGGAATCATGGTTCATCCGAAATGACTCATCGGCTTGCAATTCTCACCGCGGCCCCCTCCCCGATGTGTACGCGGACTTGCTTAAATTGGACCGTTGAAGTGTTTTTCGCTCATTCCTGCTTGAAGGTTTCACTGATGATGTTTCCCGCATGGGAGACGAAACGTTTGATTAAATTGTTTATTTTGTTATGTCAAGTCGGCGCAGTTTTTTTGATCATTATGAGTCCCGGCTTTTGGAATATTTTTGCATTAGGAATTGTATTTGGGTGCGAGAAATTTAACGAGTTTGTGCTAGGAAGGAAAGTATTAGTTGAAACCGACCATCAACCTTTAATCGCTCTTGCAAAGAAAAACTTGGGTGAATTGCCACCAAGGTTGCAAAGACTATTTACTCGTTTGCTGAAGTTGGAATTTGATTTGCAGTTTGTCCCGGGAAAGAAGCTGGTGATCGCGGACACACTTTCTCGCGTCTCTTGCGAGTCACAACTCGAAGAAAGCTCCACCGACGTTGAGATACATGCAAATGCGGTGCTTTCAACACTGGTAGGCAGCCGAACTTTGGGCAGCCTACAAACTGCCACATCAAATGATCCGGTCCTGCAGGAAGCGATCAACTGTTTAGAAGCGGGAAAACCAATCCTAGGTGAGTTAAAGACCGTCATGACAGAGCTTTCCGTGGTAAACGGAGTCTTGTTGAAAGGAAGCAAAGTAGTAATTCCTACAGCAATGCGCAAAGAAATACTTAACCGAATACATCACGGCCACCTAGGTCTCAACAAGTGCAAAGCAAGGGCAAGAAACCTCGTTTATTGGCCAGGAATGAATGCGGATATCACTGTACTAATCAGGCACTGTGAGACTTGCCAACTATTCACATACAGACAGCAAAATGAACCTTTGCATACACGTGAAGTACCGGAAAATCCCTGGGGCCGAGTTGGGGTAGACTTGTTCGAACTGGCTCGAAGACATTACCTAGTTGTTTATGATGCGTACTCCAATTTTCCGGAAGTGGAGGAGCTACAGGACGTAACTGCTAGTGGCGTGATAGCCAAACTTTCTGCAATTTTTTCACGTCATGGAATACCGTTAGAGGTCTGCACTGACGGAGGCCCACAGTTTTCTGCGAAAGAATTTAAAGACTTTTCTGTGCGGTATGACTTTATTCATACAGTGTCAAGCCCTCGGTATCCCCGTTCCAACGGCCTAGCGGAGAAGGGCGTCCAGGTGGTCAAGCGGCTGCTTCAAAAGGCGCAGGCTACCAGGGAGGATTTCTGGCTGGGTCTTCTCAGCTACCGTACGGCTCCACTGGAGGGCGGCCGCTCACCATCAGAACTTCTTATGGGTCGCGGAATTCGAACACTTGTGCCAGACTTCTCCAGTGAACCAGCACCGCCTGTACAAAAACATGCACAGAACCTTCGAAAAGGACGACATCTAGGACGATTGCAGCCAGGAGACACTGTGCGGATTCTAAATAACGGAAAATGGGTCACAAAAGCCAGGGTGCAATCATACGTAGCCCCAAGGTCATACAGCGTCATCACAGAAGATGGCAGGACGTTCCGCCGCAACAGGCTGCATCTCTTGAAAACATGTGAACAATATGTTCAAGGAACAAATGACGATGACAATGACGACGACTCAGAAGTGGAAGATGAGGGACTATCGGAATCACCTCGACCAGACAATACAGATGAGCAAGAAGCTCGGACGCCGCATGAGTACGTCCAGCAAGCTCAAAGGCTGAATGGGCACACTTCACACACGTCAGGCAGAACAAGACGACCTCCACGGAGGCTAAGCTACGATAAAACATTCCAGCAAATTTCGTAGTTTTTTTTTTCTTTTTTTCACTTTTTGTTCGTTCTCTGTTTCCTTCCGTTCTTTTTCTCTAGTGGTTTTGCTTGTTTCTGTGTATTCTCATTAAAAAAAAACGGGAGAAAAGAGGATGTATCAATATGAACGATGCACGAGCAACACGAATAAAAACGACGACGAGGCCATTTGATCTAATCCCATCCAGGTGTACAGATTGTTTTATTTGTCGTTCTTAACAGAACGATACTGAATGGACGCTAAAGCCTGATTCGCGTGATGAGATTGCGCTCGAAATTTTTAGTCGCGACGTCGCTTGGGCTGCAAAAGCGTGGACCGTTGCTGAGATGGTCGACGTCGATACTGAAAATCGCAAGCAGAATCGGACCAAGTGAATCGGGCATAACAAGTTGATGATGGCCATTGGTAAGAATGATCAACATCTTCTTGTATCTACTGTTTACATCGAGCCTGCTTACCAACCTTCAAACTTAAGTCTTTTGAGGCCTGCACTTATTTCGTATCGCAATTATTGGGCCAACGTTCGGTGTACGGGCCGGTGTCGTCTGAAAGAGCAGACGACAAGCAGAAACGTTTGAAAGAGCAGACGACTGTTCGAACGATTAGGCGGCCGTTTGAACGCTGATGTCCCCGCCAAAAAAGAAAGCGTCCATAAAGCGAGTTGTCCATAATAACCAGACAAAAATGCATGGATTTACCGAGTTCGTCCCCGAAAATGTTGTCTATACGCCAACACACTGTTTTCAAACAAGCCTGCGTAAGCCTGCGCAGGCGCAAAAACCAGATTTGCCTGAGGAAAATAACTGCGCATGCGTAAAGCCGACAGCTGCGCCACCACCGTGGCGTGATGCCAGAGAGGTTAGTTGGTCGATATAGCGAGAAATTTGTATTAAAGGGGATCGTATCAACGAGACATTACTGTATCAACTTTATCCGTACAATCAAAAGGGTCGAGCTTTTTTTTTTTTTCATCAGAATCCTGCGGTGTTTTTCGCGACACGGGCTGGTTCCCGTTCCGAAAACGCAAACTGAGGAGCCACGTGGTCACCGGTTTAATCTATATACAGTATTGCCAGTCTGCGGTCCCATTACACTATAGTCCACAGGGGAATCAGGTGGCGCTATACGTGCCGGCCGGTTATATAATTGTACGATATAGCAATCACTGGGTAAATTAATCCCGCGCGCATAAATAAATTTGAAAACAAATTGCAGGTTCACGACGCCTTGTCGGTGCGCCATTGGTTGAACGGGTGACAGAAACTCTTTTAGCGCCCGCCTGGTTGGTTCCATGTCAGATAGTGGCGTTGGCCGTGGTTTGGCCTTAAAGGGACTATGAAACGATTCTGAAATCGAATTTCATCGACCGATCGTCATAAAAGGTGTGAATAGAAGCACAAAAACACAAAAATAGAGAGCCAAAAAATTCTTCGCTATAGAACTTTTAAAAGAAAACTGGACTCTTTTGCGCCTTCTTTCCTTCGAAAGCTCTCTGCCTTTTCACTGCGATGTATCCGCGGAATCGCAACACGTCAGCCGAATCCACGTCGCCTATTGGGTAAGAGCCTACCTCACCAGCACCGCGATCATAAACAATTGCCGGTGAATGCTTTCTAAAAGTTTTGTTAAATAATATTCAGATCCACGTCTTGTAGCATAATTAGAAATGTGACGAAAATTGCCAAATTTGATAATGCTGAGAGCCAAGCGCCATCTATCGTGTGGTAAACGAAGCAAGAGAAGGACCCTACTGCGCTTGCGCAGTCAACCGACGAGCGTCGTCTGCTGAACGGGTTTGCTCCTGGTCTCGTTTTCTTCGCAGCAGACTCGTTTTCTGGCTGTTCAAGTAGCGTTTACATTGTTTGTGATCGATCGCTGGTTGGCTATCCCGAAAGGCTGCAGTGTACCGAAGTGCCCAAATTACAGTTTCTGCAGTCCGGTGGTTTAAAAGAAACAGTTGCAGTTTCACCGCTTGGCACTCGATGAACCACGTCGAAACACATGGTGCAGGCTCATCGGTTCGAGGGACCCCGGGTCTACGGTCATTCGTGTACGCTCGGAACATTTTAACACCGAGCGTGATTACAGCCTGATTCACAGTGTTCTCCGCGAATGCGGTCGTTGTTTTGAATTGAGACGGCGGCGGCGCACTCCCGGCAGCAGAAGCACTCTCGAGCGGTAGGCGCTACTATGCACCGCTTGCAAGTGGACCTTCGAAGAAACAAAACATTTTATATCTATGTTACTTCCGTACATCTGAATATACGGCCGAAACGTAACCTACCATTCGGTGCTTTGAAGCCGCCCTACTCCTCATCGTCCGATTTCGATGAAGAACTGGAGTCTTCGCCGGAAGACTCGCCGCACTTCCCAACAGGCATACCGGCGTATGGAACTAGTCCCATGCTGTCGCTGTAGCGCAACATATCTCATTGAATTTCGCTCAGCTGTGATGTGCCCATGCCTATCGAGGCGATGAGAGGCGCCGATTCAGACAATACGTTGGTGACATCAGCGCCATTAGCGAAGTAAAACCTACCGCCGCGCCCCCAACTCGCCGCCGCTAGCGCCCCCATTATCCTACAGCCGAGAGAACTTCGGGTTCCTGTGCCACAGTACGTCACGACCGTCAAAATTACGGCGCAACTTGTTTTGCGGTCAGTTGGAGAGAAAGAAAAAGTCGAAATTTCATTATTTTTTGTGTAGAAGTTAATAAACCGAGACGAAAACGGATGCCTGTTCGGCATTCAGTAAACGCTGAAGGTTTAATGTAAAAGTTATCTGGCAAAAGTAAAAAAAAATTGCGGTGGCTTAGCTCGGCTGTGCCAGGATATACGTACGTGAGCTTATGCGCACAAAATGAGATGCGCTATGAAGCGGCTCCGGTGCAGCGTCAGACTTGGCTACAGCGCAACGGAGGCGGACAGCTGGGCACGCGGCGGCGCCAGTGCGTCTACCGCGGCTATGACGTCACTCCTCTGAAATGTGCAGACCGGCGAGGCGCGCGAGGTGGCGGCGGAGCGCGCGGCGGCGGCGGCTGCGGCGTGCCAGCTGTGCACTGTGTGACGTCACTGCTCCTCGCGCACGCGCAGACCGGCGAGGCGCGCGCGGCGGTGGCGGCGTCTCCGGCGCGCCAGCTGTGCGCCGTGTGACGTCACTGCTCCTCGCGTTTGCGCAGCACGGAGCACGGCTCATTATGCGAGCCACGCAAAACTGCTCACCCTCGGCCAGTGTAGCTCATGCTACAAAAGGTCACTTCATGGTCCTTTTAATGTGAAACAAAGTAATAACGTACGAATCTTACTTTTTTCCTTTTTTGCTTCCTAGGGCGATTCCGGGGGACCCTTAATGTGCCCGAGGGACGACGGCCGCTACGTGCTGGCCGGAACGTCCTCGTGGATCTTCGAATGCGCCGCCCAATATCAGCCGTCCGTCTTCGCCAGAATTGCGACGCAGCTGGACTGGATCCAAAGCATCGCTGGAGAGACTCCATGAACGCGAGAATCCGAGTGGCGCTTTTGCCATTTTTCCTTCTGATAAATAAAAACAACTTGGAGGTCAAACCCGTGCACATATTTTTTATTTTTTTATTATTCTTTTTTATTTGTGTTTGCGGCACTGTATATACCGCGGATGGCAGTAGTGCCTAGAACATATAAGGTCCACTTACGTCATTCTTCACGGGTCCCCGATACGCGTGGCAAACAAGCTGGACTCTCGACGAGAGTTACCGCCAAGTGGCAGGGTGATGCTGACGCACATTAGATGGCGCTGCGTAAATCTACTAGTGAAAACGCACACACACACACACACACACACACACACACACACACACACACACACACTGGCTAGGTGGCGCAAGCCACCACCCGATTCAAAGGGTTCAGCCTCATCCATCCGTCAATCCATCGTTCCAATGATGACGTTTGAGGAGGAGAGGGAGGGGAGGGGGGGGGGCACGCGCAAGTTTTGTCTTCTAAACCTACTCGAAAGCGCGAAAAGAAAAAAAAACAATTCTTGGTTTTGGCAAAACTTTTATTTTACGCTTTATCAATAGCTATTTTGAGTTTGGAGATAATAAATAGCAAGTCACGAAGAGTAAAGCCTGGGCATTTCGAAAATGTGTAAAGTTTGTGTAGCTGAAAAAAAAAAAAACGCCATGCGTCAGTATTTTAGGGTTGCGGTCCCACGGCGGCCACCTTGAACAAGCCATTAGTTCAACCACTACATGGCGGCACTCATCCGTGTGGCCAGAAAACTGGCTCGTGCCACTGATGTTCCTCCTCTGCTCTTAAATTCCTCCTTTCTGCTGCTCGCCCGTGCACGTTCAGCGCTTAGCGCGTGCTCTCGCTGACACATCTGCCAGCAAACGTGCCAGTGATGCTAGCAGTGGCTAGTTCGCCCGAAGCGGAGCCCAGCTAGCTCACCCTAAAGTCACTAGATCCTGGGAAAGTAGCGCCATTGCCGTCCCTGTCTGCTAGCCGGACACAAACATATACTCAACATACAGAGGTCCAAAACCTCCGCAAGTCGATTAGCTAATCTGGTAAGAAAATTTTATTTACAACAGTGGTGTCATGACTAGAGACAAAACCAAAATAATGACCGCATCTCCACGTGGTGAATGATGTTGATTGGGGGCGAAGCTTTCGGGTGGTGCTGATGATACCGAGTTTTGGTGATACGGTATAGGCCCCCTGCGTTGCCCAGGGGGTGCTGCACGAAAAGGGGCCCACGTTAGGCCTTGTTTTGGAGTAGTACAGACCTGAGCGTCTCAAACTGTCAGGCAGCCGCAGAAGTGTGCCTGCTCTGGTGCGGAGCGCGAGATCACGATGAAAGCACTGAAGAGAGCAGCAAAAACTCAGACGCCGTCAAAGCTAAGACGCGCTAAGAGCGTGAGCATGAAGATGCCGTTTCGCGCATTCCAAAGTAGACATGACAAGAAAAAGAAAAATGAAAGCGTCGCGACACCGGTTGTTTCGACGTAACCGCCCAGGAATAAGTGACGCGTACCCTAGCGGTGGTGAGCTTAGATTTGCTTTGCGGATCTGTCTTACGGCGATGAGTCTGGCTGGTTTTTGGCGTCCAAAGGTGCTTCCGTTCTTCAGGACGCAGGCAGAAATAAAAAAGCTCGCGACTAACGTGTCAAAAAAATAGTGCGAGGCTCAATCAGGTGAGCTTGTACTACCCAAAACGAGGGCGCTACAGTTTGTTCAAAGCCAGAGCCGTTTATTGAAGAGTTTGGCCATACATTGGTTTGAATAGGCGAGCATCTCGGGGCCAACCACAGGCCGCGAAACAGCCCTAGCGGTGGTCGTGTGCTCTAAATTTGTGACACGACTATACTTCGTTTCACCTTATGTGCGAGCAAAGGCAAAACTGGAAGCGCGAGCACGGAAGCTCCGTGCGTTCAGGCTTTGCTCGAGCGCGCGAGCTGGGGAGAAATGCAAAAAGCGCTGGTCTCGCGCCTCGTAGCTTTGGCTTCGCTCGAAGATAAAGTGAAACGAAGTATAATTTGAGCCGTACCGAGCGGGACTCCGCGTCTCAAGACGCTCGCGCACCCCACCCTTTGCACTGCTTTCTTTCAGCCAGTCTCAGGACGCTGTTCTATACTTCGTTTCAGCATGGGTGACTCCAGACGCAGCCGATGCTACGAGCGCGAGCGTGATGGCCCTGAACAGTGCTTGCATTGCACGAGCGCGCGTGCTTGGCAGGGACGCTGGAAGCCCGGAGCTCGCGCTTGTAGCATCGGCTGCGTCTGGACCCAAGCTGAAACGAAATATAGCAGTGCAGACAAAGGCGTGGGCACGAGCGCGTGGCTTTGGAAAGTGCCTCCTATGCACGAGGTCTCGTGCAAACAAAAGCGTTTCGCTGAGCTAGGCTCACGCGCCTGTGCCTTTGTCTTCACTGCAGACATTTGTGAGATGGAGTAGAGGTCTCCTGATTGGTCGACGCTGTGTCACAAATTTAGTTTACGCTCTAAGCGTGGGGGAATATTCGGCGCTGGCGGCGGCCACTGCTCCGCCTATTGTCCAAACTCTCCTAATATACGGCTCTGTTCAAAGCTTCAGCGCAGGAGGCCTATTGCTGCTTGCTGTCGGCGTTGACGCTTTGCCGCCGCTTCCCGAGCTCTCAACTCCGGGTCCGCTTGGCGTTTTTGACGCTGTGCAGCAGCTTCTCGCGCCCTGGTCTCCGGAGCAGCTTGCTGTCTACGTAGACGCTGAGGCGCTGCATGCCGAGCTTTTCGGTCCTTTTCATTCATGGCAGTAGGAGAATGTGTGGTTTTCTTCTTTTTCTTTTTTTAAGCAGACAGATGGGATGGCATCTCAGAACCCCCTACTCTTTTTTTTTCTTCTTTTTCTTTTTTCATAATTTTTTTTTCATCTTTTTTTTTCCAATTTTTTTTTGCCCTACACGAGCACGTGAGCATGTGCTCACGTGCTCGTGAGCACGTGATCTCACGAGCAGAAGCACGAGCACCCGACGCCGGCCTACGGCGGACGGACACACGGACATGGCTAGCCCCTAAGGAGCTTCGCCCCTAAAACCGAAAACGCGTCATGTACAGTATATACAGGCTCTACAATCCACAAGCCAAGTTCTGGTTAGAAAATTTTATTTACAACAGTAGTGTCATGCCTAGAACAAAACCAAAAACCGAAAACGCGGTATGTACAGTATATACAGGCTCTACAATCCAGAAGCCAAGTTGGCCAACCCCGCGCCTAAGCCGCGGGCACGCGCCCCGCTGCCCGGCAAAGCGCCCGTCCGGGCGATCACTCGCGCTAAGAGACACCGGCCGGTACCGCGCTCGCACGCCCCGTCCCTGCGACGCCTCAAAGCAGAGGGCCGCATCGCGTCCCGTTCCCCGTTTCTCCGCCTAACGCGTTCTAGATATGATCGACGTATTGAAATCGCAGTTTGATACGAGAGTTGTGCACGTGCAGGTATCGGCAGGACCAGCGCCGCAGAAGACTCCTGCTCTCCGAGAAGGAACAGTTGCGCCTCGAGGTGCGACACGAGCTCCCGCCGTAGCCTGAACAAGAGCGGCCAGAGCGCGCGCAACCTCCGTCCCTGGCCCACGGCGCAGCACCGGTTTCGCCACAGGACGTACTCGCTCGCGGCGAGCAGAAGGCACGCGAAGAGCCCCGAAGGACAGCGTCCGCGTAGGAGGTACAGTGCCACGCCCAGCCCCCGGAAACTAGCGCGAACCACCGGCCAGAGCGGGCGCGTCACCACACTCCGACAGAATATGCACGTTCGTCTCTCGGTCGTCGCAGTTCGGGCACTGATCGGTGCGACACACGCCCCACCGAAGTAGGCGGTCTCGTGTGGAAGCACACTCCAGCCGCGCTGCCACTCGAGGTCTCGCAGGTGTCCTGGACGGTTGGAGGAGGTGAGGGCGGACCCATGGGAACGAATCCGAGAGTCCGGTCTGCATGGGAGTGAGCTGTGGTTCCAACGGGGCTTGGGCGAGGCGTGACGCTGGTGTTGTCGTGGGTGTTCGGTTGTGGCGCCTGCTCCAGGAGGCGGCGGTGCGAGTGAGGCGCTTTCCCAGTAAGCCGGGGGCGGTGTCTGGGCACCCAGCGGGCCGGTGAGGTCGACACCCAGGTTTCGGCGGGGTGCCCCCACGAAGTAGAGAGCGAGAGATCTGGCCGGGGTTCTCAGCACAAGTGGCGAGTATCGCGGGCGCGGTCAGGCTGGGTGGTGCGGGCGTGCCGTCTATGCAGGAAGCCCCATCCTCCCTTCTCGCGCCGGAGGAGGAGCGCTTCACGAGGTGACGAGCTTGGTCTTCTGCATCCTGAAGAATCTGGTCGAGCTTCACACTTATCTGATGAAGCTTCGCGGTGTTGCCACCACCTGCGCTAGGTACCAGAGACGTCCGCCAGTACCAGGTGGGCCAGGTACCGGCGCTCGGCCATGGGGAGAGCGTAGTCGCGGGCTCGATCACTCGCGGTGATGTCGCGCGCAAGGCGGGTCCACATCTCGGGCAGTTCCCACATCGCGTTGTACCGTTACGCCCAGGATCTTAACCGGCAGGTCGCCGGGAACGAAGGAGGCTGGGTCTGGTGGACAGTTGACCCACAACGCTTTGCTCTTTTTGCTCTTTGAGGCATGCGCCCGCTTGGGCAGCAGGATTATCCTGCCCTGCCGGAAGGACTCCGGCGAGCTGGAGCTCCGTGAAGAAGGTGCGGAGGACTGCACAGACATGCTCCCCAGAACAACCCAGAATGTGCGGTAGAACTCGGACGGGAATTCATCGGGCCTGAAGCAGATCAAGTCTTCATTTTCAGGAGGGCGTTGAACCTCTTTTGCATTGGGGAGGCTTGAACGGCTGGGCACCAGTGGTGGGTGGAACACTGGGGAGGTCGTGCAAGAAAGGGTGCGTGGCCAGTGTCGCGCTGTCTATCGTTGACTCCAGAAGTCGCAGGACCTCGAGTGGGAGCTGAGAGCTTGGGACAGAAGGGTGGCCACGCGGAGGCGTCGATGGAGGAACTTCTGGAAAGGGGGCAGGACTCGCCGCTCCCTCACACCTGTGTGCGGTGTGTGTAGCGAAGCACTTCGGGGTGGAAGGAGGTCCGCCGTTCCCCTGAGAGAGCTGTCACTGCTGTCGTCGACGCCCGTAGTAGGCGTTGGTACCGGTCGAGGAGCTGCGACAGGTAGCCCCTCGTCAGGAGTCCCAGCGCCCCCGCGACGTGCGATGCGGATTCGCAGCGTGAGGTGTGCGGAGCTCTTCAACTTGCCGCTGGCGCAGGGCACGGCCCTTCACCACACACGCCAACCGCCAGGTTTCCAGAAGGTGGTCCCAGTCTCGTTGGATCTGGCGTCACTCCAAGGAGAGACTAGCGCAAAAACTTCTTTCAGGCGGTCACGGCTCGTCGGGTCCCGCAGGACGGGAGTCCAAACGCCAGAAGCGTTGGTGCCCGGTCGAGGGAGCCAGATTGAGCTCCGCGAGCACTGGCCGGTGGTCTGAGACGTGTCCGATGGCGGGTGGAAAGTCCACAGCCCCACAAGCTTTAACAGCTGAGGCCAGGGTCTTGGTGACGTAGACCCTGTCCAGGCGGCTGCTTGACCTACGACGTTGCGGTATGCTCGAAAGTGGTGCCATGGAGAAGAGGTGCAGCAGTCCACCAAGTCGAAATGTCCAATCAGCCGTCTCAGACTCGCGGAGCGTTCCACGTAACCAGCTCAAGCTTCTACCCCCACAGACGTTCCAGCGCAGTGCGGCCGTACTCTGGAGGGCTATGTTGCACGTTTTTGGACTCCCCAGGGGACTAGGGAGAGGAAGTGGCAGTCAACAATGCTCTTTGGATGTTGATTGGTGGAGTCGCTGATGACGGTATCCTGCAGAAGATACCGTTCATGCTAAAGATACGTTCATTCACACCTACGTCACTTCCTTCTCCCTAGTCTCCTGGGAGTCCAAAACGTGCAACATAGCCCCCTGGACATTCAAGGTGAGGACCCGTAACCGTGCGAAGAGGGAGAAAAGGAGTCACCGGTTCTTCGTTAATCCGAGGGTGTTTCAGACGATGGCTGGCTGCTGGGGCTTTCGGTGGACGAAGAGAAGTCGTTCCGCAAGCGCTTGAGGCGAGCTGCGGCGGATGGGATGCCTTGCGGGGTCGAAAACTCGTCGCTGCTGGAAAGGACACGCTTCCCCTCCTCAGCACCACCGTGTCGGCTGCGACTTCGGCTGCGTAGTCTCCGCGGTTCCAGGCTTGCGTGGCGGCGACGTTCTCGGTAACGCGGTCTTGAGCGGGTTTCCACTTCCTTGGCGGCTTCCCCGGCGGTCTCGTTGATGACGAGGCGTTCCTCGTCCGAGCCTTTCGTGAGGTCACTCCAGTTGGGGCTCGGGCTGGACTGAAATTCCGGCGCAGTCGGGGAGTCGAGATGTCTACCGGCGCTTCCTCGGAGCGGGAGCTCGTGGGAGTGGAACGCTGGTCTCAGCGCCGTTTCAAATTGTGGTTGCCGGCGCGTTCGAAAGCATGGCTGCTGGCGCGTTCGAATCTTCACCTGTGGCCATAAAGGTAGCCGGCGTGGGCTGCAGTGTCGTCGCTTCGAGCTCAGGCGAGGTTGTCTCGGTGGGACTCCGGACGGGGAGGGCACTGTGAGACTCAGTGGGGCCGACGGCGGGTGTTGGGGGCGGGTGCGTTTGTCGCTGCAGGTGAAGGGTGGCGAGTCAGGTTCATCCCGAGGGTCGATGCCGGGGCCGGGAACTCGTCCGGGCTTTTGGCCGGCCACGCATGGTAGGTGCGACGTTGGGTGCAGTCCACCCAATCGCGTAGGCCGCCCCGCAACGTCCGCAGCCGGCCGCGCATCCGGCGGAGTATACGTCGTGGCCGGAAGCGGCGCAGCGGTTGCAGTGGGGCACATATTGCAGGCCGCCTTGGTGTGGCCCTTCCGCTGGCATTGTCGGCATACGCGTCGGAGTGCCGCGGTAGTTCAAGGTTTCCCGAAGGCCGGAGACGCGAATGCGCAAGTTCCGGAGCCAGGTGTTTCCTCTTTCATCTCTATGCGTATGTAGCGCGTGCCCGTCCGCAGGGTAGGGTGGTCTTGGTACACTTCAAAGCGGATGTCCAGGACCTTCCCGTAAGGTGCGCACTCTCAAAACAAAGGGTGTATATTACACCCTTTGTCCCATATAATACACCCCAAAACTTCAATTCGACGTACAGCGCCCTATAGTCGAAGAGACGGCCCCGAATTTTACGAGGGCTTGATAGCCGTGTGGTACAGCCTATTAAAATAGCCAATGTGCGTATTACTGACTACAAAAAAAAATTATCGGGGTTTTCTTGGTCCTAGTGCAAAAACTCAGTGTTTTCTTTATGTGGTCTTTGATACGTCACTTTAGCTATTTAAAAGTTATATCACACTGTTATCAAGCCCCGGGCTGGACTGGTGCCGCCTGTTCGACTATTGGCCCCGAGAACATGGCGTGGCGCCACCTGCCGGGCCTATCGTCGTGACGTAGGATGAGGGATCACGTGACCGTTTCCTTCACTCTGCGTCAAGAATGGAGGGTCTCGGTCTTCTCTATTTTTAATACTACGGGTGTTTAAGGCTTCTTTTAATCCAATGTTTTGTTTCACTACTCGACCCAGTCGAGTTCCTAAATCGGCTACCGTACGAATGCTTCCGGGGAGCCGGTTAGCCGGTTGCAGGCGAGCAGGGAAACGGTCGCTGTACGGGAAGCGCGGCGGCGTGACTGGCGCGGCGGAGGGTACGGGTCAACTTATCGTTTTCGGCGGCTGTCTCGCGCATCGCAATGAATGCTTACGAAGTGCGACCTACCGTTGATGGTAGGCGAATTTTTTTTAAGCTTCTATTCGACCGGGCATTTCGTTACAACTGTGTACCCCTTTTCAGTTGTGCTGTCTGTAAGCAGCATCAATGCGTTCGATGGACAAGGCCCACTAAATGTCCCGCGTGTTGCTTGAGGGCGAAAGTGTTCTTGAAGCGGGACACGTGTTCTGTAGAATCAAGAAGCTGGATAAGGATTGCTACACGGTCATTGGATTCGTACTCCAAACGTCGGCACTCACTTCGTACCCGCACAAGCTGGATGGAAGAAACGTCGGTGACACATCGAGCTCCTGCAAAGCATGGGTGAAGGAACATGCCGTATATGATTACTTGGTTAGGTTGTATGTACCCACCGGCCAGCGTGCTGTGAAATCGATCGAGCTCGCGGCCAGAGCCGGGTGCGAAACAACTGGAGCACTCACGAAAGTTGCGTTTGATTGCGTTTGACTGCGTTTCGGCTGCGAGAAACCAGGACATCCCTGCTGCTTATATCGCGCAACACATGATTCCTTGAATTGGACTCCGCGTCTTCATACGAAGCACGATGTGCCGGTGTCTCGCTTTCGGTTCTCAACACAACGCAGTTAAACGCACTCATGAACGCATGTCTCAACCGGCCTTTAGAGATTGCGATTAGCGATGAACGGTGAAGTAAAGCGCCTTTTTACACAGAAATATAATCGGTCGTCTCCCGTTGTTATCGTAGCTTAGGAATAAAGAAAACGAATTCTCGTGGCTCGAGTGATAACATTTAATTTCGAGACACTAATATCAGACCATTCAAAGGCCAATGAAAGTTCGTGTACAGCATTGCTGTTTTTCTTTTTTGTTTTTGTAAAAGAAAGATTATGCAAATATTCCTGTAGCTAGGTGTATTAGAGTTGTACAATTGTTTTATTTGGGCTCTTACAAGATAAGCAGATAGGTTACAAAAATAAAAATATTACTTGCTAATACGAGTGCAGCTACTTGCATCAGCAATCTTTAAAGTAAAATAAATAAAGCCACGCAACATTCTCACATTTATGCAGCTGCTGGTTGCTTAAATACCACTAAGCTGTGAGTGATGTTTGCATTAAAATAGCCAGTGAAATTTCATGGCTTGCTACCCTCTGTAAATTACTGTTTCAAGTCTATTAGCACTCAGCTCTACTTGCATTGCGTGACGCCAACTTGTACATACATTTTTAACCCCATTGTTCAAATAATATTGAAGCTGTATGAGAAAGGTACTGCCACGCAGGGTGAGACTGTTCACATTTTATGAATCATATTGGAATGCTTCTCCTTGGGGTAGGTGTGGAAGCTGATATTTGGGTCGGTCGCGTAACTGCGGCATTGCGGCCCCGAACAGTACTTTACCATCGCTCCCTGAGCTCGACAGCTGCCGAAGCCGATCCACGCCTGTACTGATCAAGCTTCAAACACAGAAAAAATGCCGAAAGTACCGATTGAAGGGTTTCCGAAGGCCCCGACCAAAGCAAGGCGGAATAGCTGGCCCTATCACGTGATCCTCCATCCTACGTCACGGTCGAGCGATCGCAGCGCTCCAATCGGTCCCGCTCGGGGCCAATAGGGCGCTGTACGTCGAAATGGAGTTTTGGGGTGCATTATATGGGACAAAGAGGGTGTAAGATAATAGCCTTTTTTAGAGTGCGAGGGCAGCGGCGAGTGCTTGCCTTGACGTAGACCGGCAGAAGAGGCAGTATGGCTGTGACCGGCGGTCCGACGGGGACGATTGAACGAGGGTTCAGCCGGATGCTCAGGGCGCCGGCGTTGACGATGCGGCTCATGGCCGACGACGAGGTGACGGACAACCGGAAGTTGGATGCTCCAGTCCAGGTGCTGCACAGAAAACTATTCGGCGGCGCCGACAATGCCCGCGGCCGCGTCAAGGATGGAATCCACAGATGCGCCCGGCGGGTAGGGGACATCGAAGGTCAGGCCTTCGTTGGTTCGGGGGGACACAGGGTGCACCGTGCATGACGGACCTGAAGCAACCCCGGATAGAGGCGACCGGTCCGGGGGTTGTAGACGGAAAGAGCGTTGGACCGAGGACAGATACAATCTGGTAGAAAAAGTTTATTTACAACAGTGGTGTCATGACTAGAACAAACCCAAAAGCCGAAAACGCGTTATGTACAGTACATGTACTACGGCTCTACAATCCACAAATAAAGCTCTGCATTGCCATGGAAATCGCCATCTCGGTCCATTCAAATCTCCGAAGTTTCCATGGGGGGCGTTCTAAACCAGTCGCGCCTAGAGTTCCTCTATATGCTCCCCCGAAGGGGGGCAGAGTTGCACATTTGTTTTCCCCGCGCCGCCACGCCGCTATTCGCCGAGATCCATCACGTGAGGAGCAAAGCATCCGGCGCCGTGCAAAAGCCACCTTTACGGTCGCTCCGCCGACGTTTCTCGCGCCCCGGCGTATGTTCCCCTGCTTTCGCCCTCCTTCTCCTCCTCTCCTGTTTTCCATGCGCGGCGGCGCGCGCGGCGCCGCTATTCGCCAAATTTAGTCACGTGAGGAGCAAAGCATCCAGGGCGTGCAGGAAAGCCGGCGCTACGGCCACCCGCCGAGGCTGAATGCGCAACTCTGCTACAGTCGCGCCTAGAGCCCCTTCAAGATCGCCATGGAGCATCATCGCACTGGAAGCGTTCCTCGCCAATATAAGCGTCTTTGGCACGGTGTATACAATCAACTTATGTTTCAGTGCCTTCAAGCACCGAAACAGCATGTGATGGTGGTACAAAGATGTAGTACGCTTGTTTCACCGGTGTGTGGATAGCAAAAATCTCGGTATACAAAAACGTCTCCATAAAGCTATTCGTCACCAGCGACTTTAGATCGGCTCACCAAGAACGGTGGGGTGAAGGAGAAATTGCTCATTTCATGGACCAAAATGGCGACCATACGGGGAGCTTGGCGCTACTTTTCCAGGATCCAGTGACTTTAGCTCACCCGAGCGAGAGGGCCAAGTTGGGCAAATTTTCTTCTTTGATACTAGCTTTGTTCCGCGCTGCAGGGTTGGCAAAGCGATTTCGTTAAAGTTCACGAGCCAGTAGCTATCATTTGAACTTTTCAAGAATTAAAAACATATTCAATCAATCAGTGAAGAATGTGATCAAACGATAAATAACATATATAAAATATGCCTTGTCAGCATTTCGTGAACAAAAGTGCTTTCGCACGACATAAACATTTAATTTTTTTTTTTGCTTTAAGTCAGAGCGCCGCCGACATAACAGGTCAATAAAGTAAACCAAGCAGAGCTAAAAAAAACACTACGTCACAGAGCTCGACGTCGTTTACTGCGTTTGTTTTCACCGGTTAAATCAATCGAGCGCCCACCATGCACCGTTGTCATGCGCTTTTAGTATGCATGTTTGTGCTTGTGTACATTGTAGTCCTTGACGGCATTTTGATATAGGATAAAACAAACATAGCAGAATTTTTTTCCAGATGGGCGTTCAGAGAACTCATTATTTTGATGATAGTTTGAATACACTTAATTTTAAATTATCTGACCTTATAAATAACCATCCCAATATGGCTGAGATAGTACACCAAAATCGAAGAATCCTCATGTTCAAGAAAATAGTAAAAGCGTATTTTTTAGACCCAGTGACCTAAACTTTAAAATTGTTCCGCGAGCGGGTAGCCGATTTCGAAGTGTTTTTTATAGAGCTTTTGATATTTTTTTCAATAATAATTAATTATATTGATAATGTGATGTTGAAAAAAATATACCAATGTCTTTCGTGTATGTTTATATATATTTTCTGTTTGAATTTAACTGAAATAAAGAATTTTACATTAACGCTGACATTGTATGTTAATGAATGTTATCTCAATGATTTAAATGTGAATGATTTCTATTTGAAAGTTTTGATGACGTTTATATTAATTATTGTGATTACAATGCTTAGCTAATGTAAATTTAAATATTTTTGCATAATTGCTTTCTATGATTCCACTGGCCCTGCACACAGTTGACTGCTGTAAAAAGGGGCCGATGGCCTCGTCAGAAGACTTTTTAATTCGAAAAGATTATGTGCCCCGTTACGGCAAAGTCCGGCGTCATCGGCGGGGTAACCAAGCTGTGGTACCAAGAATGGCCGACGGCGCAAAGAGCAAAATATGTAGAAAATGTTGGGACTGAGGTCAAAGTTCTTGGGTAGGTTCCTGTCAAGAAAATTAATTAATGGCTTCGGAATTATACTTTGGTGCATTTCGAAGCCATGGCGGCTCCACGGTTCTGGATGACTAAAGGTACTTACTAGTGCGTGCGTCATTGGGCACGTGACGGCGCAGCCAATGGGGAGGAGGTGGCGCAACATCATGAGTGTATAAAATGAGCGCGCTGACTCCGCGCGTCACACACCGAATCAGCACAAAGAACTTTAATGCATGTCTGAAACATAAATCGAAAACATTTTCCCAAAGGGACTACAATGCTCTCGCATTCCCACGCGTAAGCAGTCTAATCTTCCTGTGCCGAATTTTCTTTTGTGTTCTCTTGCCGCATCCTCAGGCATATGCATGTCTGAAAATAAAGATTATTATTATTATTAACTCACGCACACTTGTTGTGTTAATATTTATTTGCTGCTTTACAACATGTACACGGGAGAACGACCAAATGGTCCGAATCGTCAAAAGTTCAGTGTGTCTTCACGTTGGACCTGCCAAGCCAGGGCCCAACACATCCTACTCGAGTGTCTTCAACCCCAGCCCGGCGGGTCCCAGCGCCAGCGCAGCGTCGGTGGCGCCCCGAGAACCGTCGGACTGGCCGCCCGCGCCCCATCTCACCCCGTACGCGTAGGTAATCCCTGTACGCGTGGGCAATCCTCCCCCACTAAGTACAAATAAAGTATTAGTATCCTTTTGATTCAGGTAACGTCATGCTCGCAAACGCACCGCTACTACAACTACCATTCCCTCGATATTCAGATTTCTACGATGCGTAGTTTCTCTACGCGGGTCGAATAACACGGTTCTTTTTTCTACCACTCTCAGTCCGAACAGGTACGTCACGCAGACTGCTGCACAATGCGACGGTCATGAAACTCACAAAAATCGCCAAAACACTCACCAGGACTTTTTCGGGGTTCCTCGCTCGCACTCGCTCGGTCGCGTCGGCGACGGTAAGCAGAAGCAGATTGATGGCGTTCACAGCTACGGTCACCGCTGGCGGATGCCTCGAAGTTGTCCGCACAGAAATGAGGAATGTGGAGGAGGTCCTCGGTGTCGTTTTCTTGCCCGGGGCAACGTAACCATTCGCGTCTTCGCGAACCTTGCTTCAAGAACGGGATGAAGTGAGAGCCTCGGGAAGAAACCCGGTTCCTTATCGTTCTCCCGGCAGGACCGGCGAGACGTCGGATCTGACGGAGCGACGGAGTCGCGTCTCCGCGCGGGCCCATCACTCCCGCGTAACAAGGCAAGGAGAAAACATAGTTGGCGCGTTTTCAAACAATAATAGCTGTATTACATCCCCTACATTCTAAGATTTGACGTTGTTGTCAAAATATAATGTACATTTGTATAAAAAGAGAAATCATAGTAACTTTCGGAATCTCCAGGAAATTAACTATTTTTATTGGTTGAATTTTATGGAGGTGGTGGGGACACAGGATGGACCTCCCCAAGAGAAAATAGTGCCTTTGTATTTCTATCGCTGCGAGTTAACTTGGGCGTCTTGCCGTCTAGAACTGGTCATTTTTCATTGGCCCAACAAGCGATATGCTTTCAAAAACAAGCTTCTCAAAAGAACTTGAGTGTCCCTTTAAATAAGATATTTACGTAGAACAGATTTGTAAAAAATAAGAGACATTAATGGCGCAGATGTATCCAATACAGGATCTGGTCCGTCGATTCATACTAAGAATGATATACAATTCACTTGGCAAGTACACACTTCAATAATGGAACCACAGTGTACGGACTCTGTGCCAAATATCTACAACTAAAAATAGAATCGATCCCACAAAAGGATAGTCAGAAATATGGGTTACCTAAGTAAAGAAACTGATCTGCAAAACTCTATGCATAAAGAACTAGAAATGTTTCCTTTTAGAAACCAGACGAAGTATGATATTCTTATAAAACATTTTTTCGACAACAAACATAACGTGGAAATGTTCCAAAGGAAGGACGTTAAAACCAAATAGAAAATTTATTGAACCATTTGTTTATACGAAATATGGAGGGGCCACAAGAAATTGTTATGTACCCAAGATTTTTAAGGAGTGACCTGAAGAGAAATAAAATTTCACAAATAAAAGGCTGTCAAAACCGTGGATACTTGAACGAAGTAAAAAAAAACACCCATAAAGAGTTGGTTCGCTTCGATAAGTTGAATTGCAGTTAACGACGTGACGTCAGTAATGCCAAAATCCAACATTATCTTACACAGTACTGCTGTTTAATGAATTATTGGAATAAAGTGGAGCTAGAAACATTATTTATTTTGCAATGTCGCGCTCTAATGCAAGTTACATAATTCTCTAATAAAAAAAATGCAGAGGAATCTGTCGTGTCCCACACACAAGCCAGTATTGACTTATCTGGGATTTACATTGGAACTGTATTCTAAGAAGCTAATAAAGATTGTTTTGTGTTGTATTTTATTGTACTGTATTGTATTCAACGGAGGAAATACTCAATGACAAATGGGGTGTTTATTTTTCTTGGTTTTTTTTAATGATGGTTGCGATTTCGAATCATTAATCAAAATAATGAAACAAGTTCCTTTCACCAAAACTACACGCTTGCAAAAAAAGCCTCGCTGATGATTGCTACCTTTGCAAGCGATGCACTTGACATGACCCGTTTTCGCCCGTTGAAATGGAGAGCCTACGCAAGCGGAGCTGTGGCTTGGGAGCTATTTATCAAAATGCTACCACCTGTTTCCTTCACCGAGGCCGGGAACATTCGAAAACAACTCGCTTTCAACGATACACAGAAAAAAATATTATAGTTGTTACCGTCGTATGTAGCTTGTTTAGCGTGTACCCGAGAGCCTACATTTAAGAGCATCTCAAATTATGGACAGCGTTTGCGGTTTAACGGCGGGCGCCTCCCCTAGATGCGCCGATTGGGACATGCGCGCTTGCGAGTGGCGTCGATGGGCGAGGAGAGTATAGCTGGAGTAGAGCAATACACCCCCTAGAAGATAAGGCCCGACTCCCCACCAAGTTTAGCGTGTTTGCCGCTAGGGGCGCGTCGGAAATCCACGAACGATGACGTCATGAGCAGGCTTTTTCTTCTAGTGGGCGTTGGGTGAGGGATTTGACCAAAGCTTGGAGACGCTCGCAGACAATTCACGCACCCTACTCGTCCCCCTCGCTATGGTGCCGTGGAACGGCCGTCTCCGAATAGTGTGCTTACCGCGTAAAAACACACACAAAAAATGTTGTTTTTTTTTCACGAAACTTATACTATTTACCGCCAGGGTCGCGACATCCGACAGCGTGACACCCGCATTTTGAGACGTCAATTGTGGCCCCTCCGGGACCCTTTTCGATGCATGGGCGGAATGGGACGCTGCTGCACACTCCAGTTGAAGACACTCTAGAATTCCGGGCACACTAGAGCACATACTGTAGGTGCACCTGCTAAAGTGGAACACCAGAGCGGTCCGTAATTTTCGCATGCTGGGCTGCGACTTGGAATGATCCATCAGACGACTGACGTTCCGTTTGTTTCACCGGGGCTGCACTGTTTCAAAAACAACTCGATGGTACAGGCGCAGCTTGCCACAAGGCACCTAATGCGTCATACTTGATAACGTAATGTTGATCGAATTCAGAACTCGTCAGGCGTACAGTAGCGTGTATATAAACCCAGCAACTGTACACTGAGTGTGCACTTGATGCGGCATTTCAACGAGTGTCATTGGGAGGGAGTCATCACGATTTAGAGTTCCCATAGATAAACTAAATCGAGTCCTTATAACACTTCTCCTACGAAGCGCATAAAAAGCCACGCGATTATAAAATTCATAATGGCTGCTATCATTGCGGCTGTAATTTCTATTCTGGTTGCTACATCTCGAGTGTCTTCCACTGCTGGTGAGTAGATTCGAAATATAAAACTTCGTTTCATTTCACTTATTTCACTCTTAAAGGTCCGGTTAGGGCATTACATTGATTAGGGAAGGTTGGGGAGAGCAGTGTATCGAACAATAGATAACAAATGCTGCTTTTAATAAAAAAATAAAAACTGAAAAAATAACGTTTTGCATTACTAGGTGGTAAGATGTATGAGTATCGTAAGTAATGAAACGGGGAACGGTATATTTTTTTTTCAGAACCATTATTACATCTGTCGTATGAGGTAGTATTATTAGCCTATAGACCCTTTTCGAAAGTCCGTATCATCGCCTGTCCGCCGCGCACTCTCTGGGAACCTTCTCTGAGCATTCATTGGACACGAGTGTGACGTCAGCGTTCGGCAAAGACTCGGATCCAATCACGCACTTCGTGCCCAAAAAATGGCGACCATCAATGTTGCTCGATGCCCTTTTGGAAAGGGTTCGTTGCGAGCATCTTCATGCAGTTTCTTTTCACTTTGAAATTGATTCATCGATTTCATTGTTTGTAAACGTTTTTATTTTTGTATTTTTAATAAAACAGTTATATTCACTGACAGGATGAAAACGGTGTGGAAATCTTCCAGTCGTCTCGCCTTGAGCGCGAGCTTCGTGTGCCTTCGAAAACGCTTTGACGTCTCGTGAGCGTTCGAGCGTTCTCGCGTGGCCGAAGCACGGCGGAAGGCATCGGGCGCGTGCGGGAAGAGGCGTTCGAAAGAGGCGATCTGCCTTTCTCATTCTGTAAATGGCTATCAGCGACGTGGGCAGACAAAAGCGTAGCTGTGGTCGGCTTTCCAAGATCTGTCAAACCGCGGGTATGACAGCACTGTCAGTGTTAACTTCGATGGTGTAGGTTTAAGAACGCGATGACTATACGCTTTCGCTGTGCTTTTTCTTGAAGTACACTATCGAACTCGTCGTCACAACGGATGACAAGTAGCCAGGGTCACAGCTCTTGACGTCACAGCGAGGCAAAATCATGGTCGTTACGTCACGAACAAAGACTATAACAGGCCGATACCGAAGCATCTTTACTCGACGCGATATTTGAGTGCGCATGCTCAGAACAAGGCAACACGTAGCAGCCAAGACCTGCAGCCTTGATGGTGTAGAAAAGGCATTTTTCAAAATGACTGTACAAGCTGGCCCTCATCACGCGCTTAGCAGCCACAGACAGGGCTATGGCCCGCAGTAAATTATTGCTCTCACATTAATGATGCTGTCATACCCCTGCCATTTTACAATGACAGACCCCTTTACGATACATTTAACTTTACAACCCGTTGAGAAAACACTTTTAGGGGCGGAGCTCCTCAGGGTCTAACCTTGTCCGTCCGGCGTCCGTGCTCACATCGATTGCCATCCCATCTGTCTTCTTAAAAAAGAAAAAAAATGTTTGCGCAGTCGACAGAGTTCGAACTTGTAGGGGAGACCCCAATGGATTTCTAGTCCATCGCCTTAACCACTCGGCCACGACTGCGGGACGAGTAGGGGCTCTGAGATGTGGTAGTAACTCAAGAGCTGGGGTTTCTGTCATGGATGAAACATTGCATGTAGCCGCTCAACGTCTATACAGGAGAGGGCGCTGCGGCCAAATGCGTATATAATCGCGTTAAACTTTGCATGCATTGGCTGAACGTTTATAGACGAGAGGGCGCTGCGGTCAAAGGCTGAAATGCGTATTTAACCACCTTCCATACCACACATTCTTTTTCTGACATGGATGGAAACAGACCAGACGCCGCTTCGCCCCAATTAACATCATTCACCACGTGGAGATGCGGTCATTTTTTAAATTTGAGACACGCTGTTAAAGGTTTTTCTTATTCTTCACAAGATCACCCGACTCGCAGACTTTCTACACCCTCTCCCTTTTCTTTTACGAGGTGATGGGCTCTGACGTCACGCCACTGCGGTGGCGCTGCTGTCGGCGCCCGAATCCCAAATCTGGTTTCCGCGCACGCGCAGTGACCGCACTTGGTGTGGGCAAACCTGAGCTTGTTTGTGAACAGCGCGTTGACCTATATAGGCGAGGCAAGCAGATCTGACGCCGTAAAACAAGCCGGAAAAATCGACGTCTGAACATAGAAAGTTCGAACATTCGCCGAATGTGCACTGAGCAGGTCAGTTTTACCATGTGAAACTTGAAGGCGCTATTTTCTTTCTGTAAAAAAAATGAGAGCAAAGAAACTTGCCAGAGTGAAGGTCGGGCGCGTTCGCACACGACCGAGTTAGCGACGCTATCACTTGTGGCGCCATCTCTCGATAGGCGCGGCGATGAATGAACAGAGTGCGTCGTCTGCTCGCTGTGCCTATCGAGAGGTGGCGCCACGAGGTTAATAGCGTCGCTAACTCTGTCGTCTGCAAACGCCACCGGTGTTGACTTTGGCAAGTTTGTCGCTCTCATTTCTTTGCAAGGATAGAACTACGCCTTGAAATATGACACGGTAAAACTGACCTGCTCACGGCACATTCGGTGAAAGTGTGAGCATTCTATGGGGAGGCGCCGAGTACTACGGCTCGTTTTACAGCGTCAGATGCGCATATGACACCCCATATGAATGTCAAAAGCCTGCAAGTTCCATAACTTAAAAACTGCGTGATTTTTTTTTATTTTCTTTCGATCTTGCGACACCAAGAATGCGGTGTTCGTGGTCTGAGTGACGCCGTCGAAGCCAGGGCCGAGGGTCCCCATGCCCAGATCATCAACGGCGAAGACGGCGTGCCCCACGAGTTCCCCTGGCTCGTCGCTCTCCAGAAAAAGAACGGAGATGGTTGGCAACAATGGTGCGGTTCCTCCCTCATCAACAACCAGTGGGTCGCCACTGCAGCGCACTGTCTCGTCGGGTGAGTGCAGAAAACTCAAACCATGGAGAGCGTTCGCCAATTAATGGCGGACACCTTCTGAGCAGATTGGTCGCAAGTGCGCATGCGTCGCGTAGTCACGTGGCTAAGGAGAAAAGCAGGCGGAGAGGCCGAGACAGCTTGCAGGCGATCGACGCTTTCGTCGCCTATCTCGCAGCTCGCCTTCCATACGCTGCCCACAAACCACGTGACCCTTGGCCGGGCGGTTGGAAATCCTCGTAAATCTAAGCACGGTATGCTCCGTTTCACACAACATTACTAGAACAACTCTGAAAAACTGCCATAGGAGCCTGCTTGGAAGAAAGGAAAGACGTTTATAAATCTCTGAATCGCGAAATCAGAGCGCAGCTTTTCAGGTATTTTGATTTTGTGATACACCGTGCTATACAATTTGGGAAAGAAATATATATTTGTACAAATGCGGCTGCCGGTGACGTTTCTAGGAGGAGGGGGAGGAGTAGGGCCCCCACCGTACCCTCCTCCTCCATACCCTCCCTTCTCCTCTTTCATACCCTCCCCTCCTCCTCCACCGTGCCCTCCCCTCCTCCTCCTCCTCCTCCGAGATCTCCCTTTCTCTTCCTCCGTACCCTCCCCTCGTCCTCCTCAAGAGTTGCGCTCTGATTTCGCATTACAGATTTGTGAACGTCTTTTTTTTCCTTTCTGTGTGAAAGGTTCAGCCCTTGATTGCAAACACACAAAAACGATTAGCACTGTGACGATGCACTTTTTGGCGATGGTTGGTTAGCAGGCATCATCAAATCGTAGTGTCGGTTTCGCTCGGACGTTATGTAAAAAAAAGTATAATACAACCCCCTCCCCCCCCCCCCCCCCCTGCCCTCTGTTGAGTATCAGCAGGTTCTGAGTAGTAGGAGGAACTGCGTATTAGTGCTATCGTACCTATATTGCAATGGATTCTTTTCAAAACCCCATCAAGCAACACTTGCTGCCGCCATCATAAGACTGCGTGCCCGAACAATGGCAGACTCGGATATTTGGCGCAGCAGCAGCAGTGTTGGCGGTAACTAAAGCGGGGTAACGCCGCTTATGCCTCATACAAAGACAGTCGCACCACCGTGGTCTGCACACAGACTCGAACTCAAGTCCCCGCGATATCCGTGTTTCGAAAGCCGCATGGCGATGAGTTTAGGAGGAAACTTGGCACGCGGAATTCGAACCACGGATATTGCGGGGACTCTTGTTTGCAGACCGTCTTTTGTATCATGTAAGAGCAGTGTGACCCCGGTTAACGCCGTTAACTGTAACGCGTTAATTTTTTTTTCGTGACGCAGTAATGTAGTCGTCGTTACTTTTCAAAACAGTAACTCATAACGTACGTACTTACGTTACACACTTACTTCGAGTAACGGGTGACGTGGTCACGTAGCTTGTTACGTATTTTTCCCAAAACACGAAAACAAAACTGCACATCAATGTGTTTTCTTTTTATGTTCCCAGGCGCAAAGTTATATGAGACTAAACCAAGTGTGCGGGGCGAGGCGATTCAATATACTGACATGGTAATCCAGGTGCCGGGGAACAACGGGACGGACAATTTGGAGCTTTCTGTTGTTCGTCCCGTTTTTCCCCGCTCCTGGTTTACTTTGCAAGTCATGTGTAGACTTGCACTGATCCCACATACTTTCAAACTTTTTCATATATATGCACGCGTTTTTTGTTGTCAGTATTTAGGTGGAACCGTAAACAAAGATAGGGTAATCATGTCAAGTGTCTTCGTGCAATATTGCGCTCATGCGTACGTTATCATTAAAGCAGTAAAGCGTTTTAATTTGTGAATAAAATGTAACGCAGAAGTGACGTGCGTTGCTTTTTATTGGTAACGGCACCGCGTTTTTTTTAGATATTTATTAAACATAGGTCTGTAACGTATTTCGTTATTTGTTTTCGCCAAAGCCTAAAACACTGCGCAGCAGCTTCTAGATAGCGCACGCTTTTGAAAGAGTTTATGAGTGTACGTCTAAGCAGGCGGCTGTTTTGTTTTTGTTTTCTTCCAGAGACCCGAACCCGTCCAGCTACACAATCGTGATCGGAGAGTATAATACTGAGAAGGAGGATCCTGGTGAGAGGAGGGTCACAATTTCAGAGGTAAGCTTCGTATCAACACACTATGCGCGAAAACAAAACAAAAAAAAAATCGGTCAATGCAATGAAAAAAAAATTAAAAAAAAACTACACACCAACACGGGAGGTCACGTGACCGACGTCACGCAATATGGTCACCTGACCATACTTCACGAGACATGCCAACACGTTTTCTCGATTTCCGGCTAAAATTGCGGGAACATTAGAGGGTCTTAGTAGATCGTTTTGGCTCTCACGCTACGCTATACGCTAGAGCGACGATGCTACTGGGCGCGCGCGCTTCTAGCGAAAATTTTACACGTTACACCGCCCGCACTCCTCATAGCACATAGTTCTACACAGATGCCAGTATGACTGATACAGGCACGGCCATAGAGGTCACAAATCATCATTTCAGTACAATACACACCGCCGTTCTTCCTCCCATGGACCCATGCTTGGCGGAACTACACGCCATTGCAGCGGCTATCACATACACCTCCTCAGGCTCTTTTACCTCGTCTATTCCCATCGTCTTCACCGACTCTATGGCCGCCTGCCGGCGACTCATACACAACTTGCTTCCACTTGCCATCGCAAAACAAATAGAACACGACCTACTATCACTCGTTGAGGTCGTCTGAAGCCCAGGTCATGGGGGCATGCCGGGCAACGAGAAAGCACACTTGCTCGCCCGCCAAACGCTTCACCGGGCACCCAGACATCCCCAGATCTGCCCAGACGTTTCCCGTAGCCTTACCTTCTCTCGAGTCATATAGACAAGCCCGTCGAGTCTTTCCCTCTTCACCGTCACCTCACACGCCACCAAGGCACCATCCTCACGCAACGCCCAAAGTAACACTCTTCTCACCCCGAGCCCGCATCCACCTTCCACGAGGTCTACTCCCTGAGGATCCTCCCTCCTACATCCACTGTGGTGACCGCCCAAATACCGATCACATCTTATGGATCTGCCATCCCCCTCCCCCACCCCTCCCTAACGCCCCCTCCCTGTCCTTCACCCCCAACCCGGAGTGGCTGACCACGGCCACCACATTATCGGACCAAGTTTACCTGGCTGCGTACATCCAGTCCTTGCTGGAGTACGCCACCAGACGGGGCCTGGACTGAGGCCCCCTGCTCATATTCTTCGGGCCTAATAAAGTTTCATCTCTCTCTCTGCTAGAAAGATTGCAGAGGCAGTGGAAGCTAGTGGAGGCGCGCTATCTGACCAAAATTGCGAGGAGCGTATCGCGGCGTGCAAGCGTCCGTCTCGCGAGAACGAGACTCTGGCGAGATAAGGGAGGGACAGCGGGGGACGCAATTTCAAGATGGCCGCTACGCCGCTCCTGTCCGGTCGGTCCGCTTCGCCATCGTGGCTCTGAGGTGCGGGTTATATCTCGCTGCTGCGAGAAGCAGCCGCGACAAAGCCATTACAGGACTGTAACAGGTAGCTATTTATGGCGGACATGCTAAATACGGCCACGGAAAAAAGCTAACAAACAAAAAGGGGCTCGAAGTTCACCTAAGCACTTCTTATGAGTTGTGAATGCGAAAGCATGCAAGCCCCTCGTCCGCTCCCATATTCCGTCTGCTGCGTACTTTTCGTCGCCGGTCAGTGCGCGGGCTCTTCTGGGCGCGCTGGCCTTGGACGCTGCGTGTTAATTGTGCGCTAACGGACACGCAGCGGCATCGCATGAGCGGTCGTTGAAACCGACGCGCAGCGGCCAATGGGAGCCTCGTCGACGCGCGCCAGCCAATGGGACCAACGCCGAAAATCCATCAGCTTGTACTCCGCTCCTTTGGGGTGGGGAATCTTTGGTGCCGTTGGCTTGCTTTTCGGGTAGTTTCGTAGCTGGGTGCTGGCTTCACTTGGAAAAAGGATTTAAGGTGCCGTTTGGCGCCGTTTCAAAAGCGGTTGACGTCGGTTCGCTTCATGAGACAGTTAATGCTTTCGCATTAAAAGCATCGAAAACAATGGTGCTGTGAGCGAAGGCTTCGGCCTTCCAGCTCAGCCGCTTTGTCGTGAGGACAGAACCGAACAAGGAAGCGAGCGAGCAGGCGAATCTGGAGGGATTACTGGGCGTTTTAGTTTCGGTGAACAACGACAAAAAAGAAGAGCTACGGTGGTTGTCACGGGTTGTCATTTATTTTTGAAGATTTCTCTCGATGGTTTTGGCGCTTGAGTCATGTCGGATTGGCTTGGACAGCTTGGCCGTCAGTTCTATTCAATTACAAACATAAAAGTCATTTACTTAAAAAATAAGTTAAGAAAGAATATCCAGTTAAAATAACAACGTTAATAAAAAAAATATTTCAAAAAGTTTCTTTACAATTTTTTGTCTTACGCGTGCCTTAGTGTCTGAAAGAACCGCTAGTGGCGTTGCGTTAGCTCCCGTAACGCTGGGTTGCGAACGTTCTACTAAAACTTGGAATGGTGGTTCCGCTACGCTACTTATAGTGGAAGGGTAGCGGATTGGAGATAGCGTAGCGAGTGACTGAACGATCTACTAGAATGACGCCACGGGGTCAAGGCGTCGCCTGGTGGCACGTGACGTCAGCCGACCCCAGCTCACGCATTTGACGCGAAAACTGCGTCACTCGGACGTATGCGCTCGTCAGCAGTCAATCGTCGACGAATATTTGGATTCGCGTTCGAGGCCAATGACTGCCGCGACGGCAGTTATTATTCCTTGAGAATGGCAAGCACCATGGTATGCTTGAAAAGCACGGTGGAAACTTGGAGTCATCGGACTCCGTGCAGCGTGCCACGACCACGTGATTTCTCATTTCGCTTTTGAGTTGAGGATTAAAGCTAAAGATGAAGAAGTTGAAAAATCATTTTATGGTACCTTCAGGTGATATATATATATATATATATATATATATATATATATATATATATATATATATATATATATATATATATATATATATATATATATATATATATATATATATATATATATATATATATTCGAAAATATGCAGTTGAATGTACCGTACTTGATAGAATGAATCCATGTTTTACGAAACCGCCGAAAGCCATAATAAGCGGCGGAGCCAGGATTTGAACTCTGGGCCTCCCAACGTCCTGTCGGGTGCGCTTAACCACTACCATGATAATTAATATTTAAATATTTTTCTATTATTATATATTTTTCTTGAAGCATGAAGACATACGCCGGAGTTCGTTCTCCGAGAAAAGTGAGCTGTTGGTAAAGCATGCTCACTTTAATTATAATAAAGCGCCTAAGAAAAGGCGCAGAAAAAGAGACGATCAGACCATTTTGTTTATATTCTTCTTGTGCCAGGCTCTCTTACGCTTTAAAGCGGTGGTCGCAGTGCTCATGCATCAAACAAAACGCAGTCCTGTCATGACATGCATTGTCAGAGGCGTGCTTCTTCCTCGTATGACTTCACATTCGTGATAATAAAACTGTCTGCAGGCACGTTCTAAGCAAACCCGCTTAATTCCGAACGTATGAAGCGAACCCGCTTAATTCGAACGTACGAAGCGAACCCCCTTAATTCGAACGTACGAAGCAGACCCGCTTAATTCGAACGTACGAAGCAAACCCGCTTAATTCGAACATGCTTGACGCGTGTCCGCAGATAAGTCTGGCATCGCGTTCGCAGAGAAACTCCGTGTCTCGTGAATGATATATGAGCAGTGTGACCCAAACTTTACTCTCCCAAATGCAGATCGAAATCCACCCGGATTGGGACCCGGAGATCATTAACTACGACTACGCGCTCGTGAAGTTGGAGATAGCCACTGGACTTCGATGGTGCCGACAGCGACGTGATGCCCATCTGTCTCCCCACGAAGGACCAGCAGTTCCCTAACCTCACATGCGTCGGAAGCGGATGGGGATCGCTCGGTCAGTCTGGTCTTTCGTTGTTTTACAGCGAAACTTTATAGACGTTTTCGGTTTCCTGTCGTTCTCAGTCTGGTGTGTTCCGTATTTGGTATGCAGGACGAAAAAAATAATGAAACATTTCAACCTGTGACTATGCGAGAAAATATGTGAGGCAAAGGAGAAGGCGACAATCACGCATTTTTGTAACACACTTTCCATCGCCGTGGAGAGATAAACAATGTTTTACCACTAACAGACCGGACATTTCGTCGAACGCCGTTTCATCGAACGCCATTTCATCGAAGCCGTTTCATCGAACACCGTTTCATCGAACGCCGTTTCATCGAACACCGTTTCATCGAAGCCGTTTCATCGAACGCCTTTTCATCGAACGCCGTTACAGCCTGTAATAATTTTGTAATTTGTTTTAATTTTTATACACAACGTCATCTAATTCTCCCTTTTTTTAAATCACAGGGTGCAGTGACGAGGTAAGTTCCATCGTGAACATATCCTGCTTTGAGAAGAAAGCCTCCATGAAACAATGACCCCTCTCCATGTCACATGAAACAATTAAAAATGAGACAAAAATACAGAAAGCACGATGTGCTTTCTGGGAAGCGGGTAGTGTTTTATTGTCTGACAGCGTGTACGTGTAACCTTGGGTTATGTGAGGATCCGGAAGGGTTCAGTCTTCTTGGGTGACAGAGTACACCCAGGGCTTTACTATTGTCTGGTGCGGGTTGGCCTTCCTAAGAAAGCGTCCTGAAGCTCATTCATAGGCAAAAGGGTCGGTGATAAAGATGACAGTGAAGGGGAGGTGGTTCCAGTCCGGGTGTAGCCCGAAACAATGTTGGCAGACCCTTTGTGCAGCTTTTGTCTCTATAAAGTTTGAGAACTAAAAAAAAAAAGCAGAAAAGTTCAATTTGAGCATAAAGTTGATAATCAGAGTATCGTTATATTTTATTTCGCGTGCTCTCCTGGCAGAGTATCGTTATATTATAAGCGTGCTGTCCTGGCCGTTAAATGCTTTCCGTGAATAAACCTTGAACTAAGCGTAAGGGTGCAAACGAGCTGGTGTGAATTGCACATTACTGAAACCCCCAGACAGCAGGTAAAAAACGACACAGACACTTAAAAGTGTTTTAAGTGTCGGTCCTTTACCTGCAGTGTCATGGTTTCAGTCATGTACATGAGTAAAGCATTTCAGTAAGTCGCATACCCATTTGTTTTTATTTCTTTTTATACCAATTGTTTTTATTTCTAGAAATTTAAAACCACCTTCAAAACAGTTTCACAAGTGACTACCTTAGTCTTAACAAATGCAAGGTAAAACATCTATAAAGCACTGTTATGCCCCAAAACTCGGTACAGAGAAATTCGATGAAACGGCCCTTAGCGATTCGATGAAACGGCGTTCGATGAAATGGCGTTCGATGAAATGTCCATTCATTCGATGAAACGGCGTTCGATGAAATGTCCGCTACCCGTTTTACCACATATCGAAGTGACGACGTTCAAGATGGCTGCGCCTTTGGAAAAGGTGTATATGGAGCTCATTGGTCGGGTTTTTTACGTCTTCGTCGAGAGAACAGTAGTTGACAGAAAACCTACGCGTGCCTTATCACCGATCGCGCGCGCCTTATCTCTTATCAAGTGGTTTCGACACTTATTTCAATAAGAAAAAAACGAAACAAGTGTCGAAACCATTTTATAAGCCGTCTCTGGGTCTCCGAGGCAAAGCGCCGGCCGACGGATCCGCAGGTGGCGAATTCGAATTCCGGCCAGGGTGCCCGCAATCTGACAGACGCTTAATGCGGAGTAGGCGCCGTGCAACCGCGCTTTCGGTTCCGCGTCAAAAGATTCCCTGGTAGTCAAAATTAATCCTCAGCCCTCTGCTGGGGTGTGCGAGATGCCCGTCGTTTGGTTGGCCCGTAAAAATCCCCCAAAATATGACTTAAAACCATCTGATAGGTGATAAGCACGTAGCGCTCCCCGCATGCGTTTCCGGTAAAGATTCCGGTGGCATAAGCTGCCGCGGCAACGGCAGCGTACGAAGTATTTCATATATAAAAAGGTTTTGCTACACTGCATTTGCTTTTCTTTGTCAAGCATTTGGTATAGATCATTTCAATGTTTACGAACATGAACTGCCGCTTGCGTCCCAATCGAATTCCGTTCGCACCCTCATTGCAAGCCCTGTTAGAGCTTGCTTATGTCGCCAGTGCTAGAAAGCGTAAGTGACACACGGACAATAAAGTTGGAGATTTAACGAGGGCCTTCGGCTGCACAATATTACATCTCGGAGGAGCCAAAGTGGTTTACAAGAATACTCGGAAACATTTTAACAGATCTCGCACTCCTTCGTTCTTATGGCGTTCACCTGGAGAATCGGTAGTTAAGCGTTTCATCAACATTTCAAGAAGCGGTGCTAGGGTGATCTTTGTTCATTATCTTTATGAACCGGAAGTTCTCTGGGACGTCAAAACTGGAGCACCACCTGGCGAGCAGACCACGAGGCGGCATGGGCTGTCTCGTGAACTGGCGTCTGCCTCCTACGAACTACAGTTATGGTGGCGTCACGCATGCGTGGAACGCTTGGTGAGATCGATCTATTGTGTTTATGCGTTTGCATTTTAGTGCGTTAAGGCCGGTTCTCAGATGCAGCAAAGCGCTGATGTAGCGCTGCTGACGTGTCGTCAGCTACTTATCGTCTGCCATGAGCAACAGTTTTGACGGTGCGATACGAAGCTGGTGAGCACTCCGCATAAGCACTCGCTTAGCTCGAGGTCAGCATATGTTTGTAGCACTCCGCCGCATGTGTGAACAGGCCTTGAGCATTAATGACCTAGGACATGCGCTGAACTTGGACTGGTTTGGACTAACCAAAGTTCGAAACGTCGCCACGGGATGGCGCTACAGCCTCAGTGGCTGTGATAACTGGCTAGAAAACACATTCCGCAAGCGCCGATAGATGGCGGGCGCGGTGCGGGTGCGCGCTTTGGACGCCCTCGGAGGCTCCTGTCGCCGGCTTTGGAGACCTGTGGAGGCCCACAGGTTGCGGTTCCGTTCTCCGACCTGCCGCCCCCGCCACGCCGTACTTAACGCACGGTCCTCTTATCATGTTATCATGTGTGGCGTACTTCACGTTGTAAAGGCCGCTCATGTGCATGATCTAACCGCCGAAGGATTAAACGCACGTTCGTGGTGGATGAATATGTCCAATGAAATGTATCTGTTGTTTCAGGCGCCTCGCGCGTACGTCCTTCATTCACACGTTAAAGGGAAGCTAAAGAAGTTCTTGAAAAAAAGAAAACGAGTTATAGGTGAACTTTACAGTATTTTTATCCCGTGAATCTAAACATTACGTTCGTTTTTCCTAAATATGTAACTAATCGCGATAAAAGACGATAAACCTCTGACCAGTCGCTACGTCATAAAGGGATATTTTGGTCTCCAAGCGCGTGTGGTTTGTGTGGGCTACGCGTGCAAATGCAAACTTGTCCGGTATTATACTTTGTTTCACCTTGTATTGCACCGCAAGGAAGGCTACAAGCGCGAGCTCCTTGCTCTGTGGCGCATCTCGGCGGCACAAGCTCTCGTGCGCCAAGGCCAGCAGCCAACGCTATGAGCTGCACTTCTGGCCTGCTCGCGGTACAACGATATATACACTCTAAAAGCGGGTGTAGACGTTACACCCCTTGTCACATATACGACACCCGAAAACTTGAGCTGGATGTACAGCGCAATGACGTTGTACCCACGCTACCAAATTTCACGAGCGGCTTGATAGCCGAGTTGTACAACTCATTAAAATTGTTAATGTAAGTGTGACTGACTGCAAAAGTTATCGGGGTTTTCTAGGCTACACTGCAATGACCTGCGTGTTTCTGTCCTGTAGGCTTTGATACGTACTTTAGCTGTTTAACTATGTTGTATCGCAGCTATCATCAACCCTCTCGCAAAGTTGGGACAGTCAGCTCGACGTCAGCGCGCTGCACGTCCAACTGACAGTTTCAGGGTGTCGTAAGTAGAGCGTGTAACGTCTACACCTTCTCTGCGTAGAGTGTAAGGTGAAACAGAGTGTAGCGGCGAGATGTTTTGGTGGCGCCCTCCTATGGTTTCCTCTAGTGACGTCATTACCTCGCGAACAACAAGTTCGACGGTGGTTCAAGCTTTCACCAAGCATGGTGAAAGCTTGAAATCATTGCGCTCTGAAACCAACGCTGCCCACACCACCAACATTGAAGTTCTTCCACTCCTCTTATTTCCATCGAAGAGAAATTCTTTGCTGACGTCATAGTCAGCACTGGGCCAATTGCGGAGGGCCGATCAGAGCAACGTTTTCGATCGCGCACGCCGCCAATACCACTCGTGACGTCTTTTTCCGGCCTTTGTGAAAATAGCAAGAGTTCGCGTGCACAGTTTTGATAGGCACTGAGGATGCGCAGAGCGGAGATCCTGAAAACTCTTTTCATGACGTAACGCTCCGGGAAAAAGGGGCTTGAGCTGCACATTGAAAATGATTTCCTGCTGCCTGCGGGCACCAAATCAAAAATAATCTCGATATTCGTGATTCTGGAGGCCAAATGAATATGATTTAAGTGTTTTTACTCAAATACAGAACCGCTTTAGCTTCCTTTTAAATGAAGTGATCTGCTTGCACCAGGGACAATAGGGGTTTCGGGAATGTTCACCCCTCAGAAAAGCGCGAAGAGGCTGCATTCACGAAGCTTTGTTAGATATAACTGCTGCTAGAAATACTAACGCATTCATTCAAAAATCTGGGTTGCGGCAGTGGTGATTTCAGGCCATCATTTTTATTTTTATTTGGCGAGGCTTTTTAGAGAACCTCAGGGGTGTGTGCTTGTGTGTAGGTCGTTTAGAAGGAAGATTTCTCTGGGGAATATTTATTTATTTATTCTTATTTTCAGTGACCCAGCAACAGCTTAACGCCTCTCTAGTGGTGCACTTATCAATGAGTCAATAAGTAGAAAAATGTTAAACAGGATAAAAGCAAAACGTTAGGAAAAAACAATAGCCTCAACACACTTTCGAAATTTACGCTTTCCATCACGTCACCCATGTGACTCTGTGATTCCCTGCGACGTTCAGCAAGAAATTGCTGCGTCACGCGACATGACGCCTTAGTGTCACCTGATGTCACGTCACATCACATCGCAATTATCCCGCTAAATTCACTGGCAAACATTTATCGCTAAATTTAGCGAAGAACTTTTCCCGCAAAATATACGTCACGTGACACGATTTCACGACAAACTATGACGTCATATCATGTGCCACTCTGATACCCCCAAAGTTTGGCGGGGAAGTCACGGCGTCACGCAACTGAAGTGTTACGTGGTGTTATGTCGCAAAAAACGGCATGGTCTTCCCGCTAAATTCAGCGGAACACTTTTCTGGCTAAATATAGCGGGTACATAACTACGCTAAATTTAGAGAAAAATTTATTTGCCAAATCTAGGGGAGTTTAGTATCACTTAACGTCATGACGCCATGTGACGAGGGAGTGCCCTATGAGCACCTTCTCTTAAATTTAGTTAACGTATAAGTTTAATTTAAACACGGCAGTGTAGCTGTGTGCAGTACTGTCCAGCGTCTCGGTAGTCACAGCAGTTACATGACAGAGAACCGTTTTTCTTCCTTTTTTACAGCGAAGCAATTAATGACTAGGCTTCCGTAAATTTTTCGCGTGCGTCACAAAAACCCAGAGAGGGCTCACACCGCCCTCTCTTTGTCGTCGTTCAAAGCGCTTGTGTGCCTAGTTTCCTTTTCTTCCGCCGGGTGGCGGTCCCGTCGCGCGTGTCTAATATCCTCCGGCTCCTCGGGGCGGTGATAGTCCTCGGCATGTGTGTGCATACCTTTCGTCACAATGACCACCGATCAAGACAATCAATGTATGCGTACCTTTGTTCAAATTTTTTTTCTCTCTCTGTCTTCCTGCGCAGTTCAAGGCGGTCCTGATTCTACGATTCTCCAGAAGGTAGACTTGCCTACGGTGCCTCACGATCTCTGCAAGGCGAACTACGCCAACTCCAATCCGGTGATCGAGGAAACCATGATGTGTGCCGGTTACGAGGAAGGAGGAAAATCCATGTGTAATGTAAGTATTTCCTTTTTTTTCTTTTTGTTCAGTGGCACATAATTAAATGGTGATGGAACGCCACGGAAACGGTTACGAAATGTGCAACGCGTATACTTCAGAGGACTAGTCTGCACAAAAGGGTGGAAACTCGAGAATAACAAACAAAATTCCAAAAGTGCACCGTATAGGAATCGAAGAAACGACCATATGATTCTTGGTTCGACGTTCTGCCACTGCGCTAATTAGCTTTTGTTCTTTATTGCACTGCGCCAGCGGACCGATCTCACGAGTCAGTTTCCTTACGCCGCCGCTGCCGCTATAAATCGTGGAAACTGTAGCCTTTCTGCACGCACGACTACCACCTGCTGCCATTCTGACCTGCCCACAGAAGTGTGTGCCAGCGCGGACATTGTAGTACAGGTCGCGGCCGCAGCGTTTCGTCACGCTATGACTTCGCGGCGCTCCACGAAGGTCTTTTGTTTCCTAGGGTATCCGCTTATCAATCGAAGGCGCGCAAGGCGTGGCGGCGTTATCTCGTCCTGGCCTGCTCTCCTCGCGGCATCTCGTCAGGCACGTCAGCCCAACGCCTCCTAGACAGTTTTAAAGCTTACGTGTTACGTCACATGACGTCACGTCCGGGGATCTCGCACGGGCGCTGATTGGATGCGAGTGCCGTCACTTCAGGTCACGTTGCATCAAATTTCCCGACGCTAAATTCAGCGGGGAAATTATATTATTATATACGTCATTTGACGTCAATTTTTCTGCCAACTTTAGCGGGGAAACTGGATAGGTTTGTAAATCTCGTGACATACATTTTCCCCTAAATTAAGCGAGAGAACTGCGCATTAGGAGGGCAGAAATGTCGATGAAATCGGCATGGGGAGGAGGAGGGGGGGGGGCGGGTAACTAAAAAATGTTATCGCATTCAGAAAAATGGATCGAACCTCATTTCGCAATAAACGCTTACGCAGCCGTTGTATCTAAATGCGGAGTTTTCGTATCTTGTTTTAGCCGTCCCACAACGCTCTCCGCAACCCGTTACGATACCCAGAACTCTAGAGTCAAGGCCATTGGCGCGGCGCGCAGGCGCAGTAGCGGCGTCTTCGTCGCGGAGGGTTTAGCGAAGGGGGAAAGGCGGTCTACGAGAACTCCCTATTCGTGCATGCTTTTGTACCAGCGTTTCGAACGAACATGCCTCATACATCCTCCACTGGGAAGTATCTTCAACTCCTTTCTTCATCTATTATTAACTAGGCTGCAGACTATTAGTTTAGCACTGATGCCATACACTGAGGTGATTATAGGTATCAAAGTTGCCAAACTGAATTCGGGAAAAAAATTTATATTTTCGGGGTGTATCGGAATTTACCGGAAACGTACGAAACCCTAAACGTAAGCAGCAAGGCGGATACGAACACGTATATATTGTATTTTTGTGGATTTATATTTGCCAACAAACTGAGTGGTGCCATGTATCTGCCATCTCTGGCCTTTTTCTTCTCTCGCACGCGCTGTATATTTTCAAACGCAGGCACAAAATTATTGCACACTCAAAGGCAAATGTGTAAACCCAGTCTTTCCCCGCGATTTTTGCTCGAAGAATACGCTCGTCGTCTTTAAGCGGCCGTCATCCGCCTGGTTGGTTTTATGTCGGATAGTGGTGCTGGCCGCGGATCGGCGTCAATGTGAAACGTAGTATAAACGTGCGAATCTTCCTTTTTTTTTTCTTAGGGTGATTCTGGAGGACCGTTGATGTGCCCGAGGGACGACGGCCGCTACGTGCTGGCCGGAACCGTCTCGTGGACCGTCGTATGCGCCGTCAAATATCAGCCGTCCGTCTTCGCACGAGTCTCGACGCAGGTGGACTGGATTCAAAGCATCGCTGGAGAGACTCCATGAACGCGAGGATTTGAGTTGCGCTTTTGCCCTTTTTTCTTCTCATAAATAAAAACAGCGACTCGGAGGTCAAACCCATGCACATATTTTATTATTATTATTATTATTATTATTTATTTGTGTTTGCGGCACTGTATGTACCACGGATGGCAGTAGTGCCTAGAAAATGTAAGGTCCGCTTACATCATCCTACACGGGTCCCCGACACGCCGTGGCAAACAAGCTGGACTATCGACGAGAGTTACCGCCACGCGGCAGGCGCGTCCGTCTCAGTGTCAGCGCGTGCGCTAGCGTCGCGCTCGCGGCGAGAAGCTGCGAGGCGCGCTTATGGTGATACTGACGCACACTAGGCGGCGCTGCGTAAATCTACCAGTGAAAACACACGGACACAAACACACAAACACACACACACACACACACTGACTAGGTGGCGCAAGCAACCGCCCGATTCAAAAGGTTCAGCCTTATCCATCAGTCAATCCATCCTTCCAATGATGATGTTGGGGGGGGGGGGGGGGGGCGTGTAAGGGTGATTACCCGTCCCGCGACTCGCGAACATGTCCCGTGCTGGGGGTTCGTGTCCCGCGTCCCGCCAGAAATATCAAAATGTCCGGCATTTCACACTGTCGTAAAATTCACTACGCAACTCATGGCGCTGCCCAACAACAGGGCACGTGGATGTGCGGAGATCGCTGGTGAACGTGTGAGTCGCGATGGTACACCATTTACTATCGACGCATTGCGGGAAGCGACACGTCGGTCTTGCAGGAGATATGACGCGCATGCGCCGTAGAGCCTCTCTTCCCTTGCTGGCAAAATATTGCGAAAGAAAATGGCTCGCCAAAAGTTGAAAATAAATTATTTTAGTTATTGTCAAATCGTGCTGTGTCAATGCAAAAACAAATTGCTGTAAAAACGTTTTTTTTTAAGTGAACACGATTACACAAGGCAAGAAGACTGCAACTCATAATGGTCAAAAACAACAACATAAGATTAATCATGTTGTATTACACCCGAGACTGCGGTGGATGAAATTGGAAGAACTTTCAGTAGAAGGAACAGACACAGAGAACGTCTCAAACTCAGCTAACCGATTTATTTCTCAAACAGCCTTTAAGTACCCGCGGAACTTTTTCCCAACCACACTCTACAGATAAACTCCTTTGTTGCAGACATTTCGAACCGGATGGAACACGCACAAACGATACAAAACAACCCCACTTGAGACGAGGACTTAACAAAGGGACACTGCGGAACATTGCAGTGACCTTGAGATAGATAAGTCCCGAATTAACCTAACAATCACGTCAAAGCGCACACACCCACAAAAAAAAAACACAGACAGGTGGTTTGTAAACACACACTCAGGTGGCCTAAAAAACACATATACATACACATATACACGAGGACTTACCAAAGGGAAACTGCGGAACATCGCAGTGACCTTGAGATAGATAAGTCCCGAATAAACCTAACAGTCGCGTCAAAGCGCACAACCAAAAAAAAAAAAATCACACACAGACAGGTGGCCTCTAAACACATACACAGGTGGCCTCAAAAAAAAGTACATTGTCTCTTCCCCTTTCTTCGTGAACCGACGGCGTCCGTTCAAAGTCTGAGAAACTTTTTGGAGTTGCGTCCAAGTTGCATTGACGCTTTGCTTATGCAGTTTCCAATAGAACTTATTCTTATTGTTTCTTTAACGACCCTCTTAATGTCATTTCGCTCGTTATGCAGAACCTCTGTCTCTGACCAATGCGCTTTACAATTATTGCATTCCTCTATGTGTTTCGCTATTTCGGAGTCCGCCGCATGCATGCGTACATTCCTCTTGTGTTCTAGTAACCTGTCATTGAGGCATCTTGAGGTTTGTCCTACGTACCTAAATCCACATGTCAACGGTATCTCATATACTACTCTCTCCTTACAAGGAACTGAAGGTTCCCGATGGGCCTTCTGACAGCCCTTGTGGCCTGACAGGAAGGGCGTCAAACTGCTCATTCTGAAATCTGCAGAGAACACTACGTCCACGCCGAACTTTTTTGCGAGAGCCTTTAGGTTGTGGGAAATCCCGTGGTAATACGGGATTACTGCTATTTTCTTTCTTGCTTCCTTTTCCCGTGGTTCGTTGTTAAATTTCAGTTCTAATTGTCTTTTAATGAATTCTTCTTCATATCCTGCAGATTCTAGCCTCCTCCACTGTTCTTTCACAGCACTACTCATGAAATGAGCGCATGATTTACTCAACGCGTTTGTTACTAAGGACTTAACTACCCCTGCCTTAACCGACTTGGCGTGGCAACTCTTTCTACTTAACACAGGTTTTCCGGCTTTTTTCCCGTATTCCCAACAAAGACCCTGTTCGACATGTACGCGTAAATCTAGAAACTGCAGGATTCCATTTTCAGGTTTTTCAGTTGTAAACCTAAGCTCCGGAGCTGCTGCTTTTATAATCGATTCTAAACCCTGAGCATCACTCTCTCGAAAAGCGCAAATAAAGATATCATCCACGTACCTTTTAACAATGCAACCATTCAAGTTATTTTCTTTAAGTGTTTCACTTACGCAACTATCTAAGGTGTTGAGATAGATTTCTGCTAACATCGGAGCCACCGAAGATCCAATGCATACTCCATCTCTTTGAACATATTTCTGCCCATTAAATTCAACAACTGTTGCTTGAAGGTACAAATCAAGAAGTGAAAGGAAACTGTCGACGGCGATGCCCGTCCTGGACTGAAAGTTTACCAGGTTTGAACGGACGTCGTCGGTTCACGAAGAAAGGGGGAAGAGACAATGTACTTTTTTTTTAGGCCACCTGTGTATGTGTTTAGAGGCCACCTGTCTGTGATTTTTTTTTTTGGTTGTGCGCTTTGACGCGACTGTTAGGTTTATTCGGGACTTATCTATCTCAAGGTCACTGCGATGTTCCGCAGTTTCCCTTTGTTAAGTCCTCGTGTATATGTGTATGTATATGTTTTTTTAGGCCACCTGAGTGTGTGTTTACAAACCACCTGTCTGTGTTTTTTTGTTTTTTTGTGGGTGTGTGCGCTTTGACGCGATTGTTAGGTTAATTCGGGACTTATCTATCTCAAGGTCACTGCAATGTTCCGCAGTGTCCCTTTGTTAAGTCCTCGTCTCAAGTGGGGTTGTTTTGTATCGTTTGTGCGTGTTCCATCCGGTTCGAAATGTCTGCAACAAAGGAGTTTATCTGTAGAGTGTGGTTGGGAAAAAAGTTCCGCGGGTACTTAAAGGCTGTTTGAGAAATAAATCGGTTAGCTGAGTTTGAGACGTTCTCTGTGTCTGTTCCTTCTACTGAAAGTTCTTCCAATTTCATCCACCGCAGTCTCAGGTGTAATACAACATGATTAGCTACCACCAGCTCGCCTGCACTCTCACCGTCTTTTCACTAATAGTTCCGGAAGCAGGCTTATTTCCCTTCACCCATGGCCCCGGGGCTGTACCCCAACCAACCTCGCTACTCCTTCAAGCATTCACGGTACTCGACAACCTGGGACGACGTCTGGCTGAATTGGAAGCGGAGGTCGCTTTCCTGGGCATCAGTTTGAGAAAGCGGTATGTGGATCCGAACCTCTTCAAACATCTATCATCCTCAAGATTCCCATGGAGCGCCAAAAAGAAGATTATCAAGGCATACAGACAAGGTGCGACCAAGAGAATTGAAGAACTACGACGGGCCTGCGAGCGCATCTGGACCATCCTTCGGGGCCAGCAATACAAGCACGATCAGGACTACCAACGCTGGAACGCAGGAAAGAAGGTACTTTTTGACAGTCTTTGGAGCGTAAAGCGAAGAACAGTGTTAAGGAGCATCCAGGGGAACAATCAGGCGGCCGCATGTGGAAGACTACCAGACCTCAACAATCAGTCCAATCTGACTATACCGCACGTGGTGAATCCATGCAAGGTGTCCATTTCTAGAAAGACGGAGCAAACACTGGGGAATGGCCCAAAGTTCTGCATGAACGTGAGACCTTCAAGGTTAGATGTGTTTTCCGCAATTCAGAGTATTTCGAAAGTGACGGGTCATGATGATAGAGCCACGTTCGTGGATTGTGCTGTTGATAGAATGGACAAACTGATGAATGATAGCTTTCGAACTGAAAAGAGAGATTTTCGTGTCATAAGCGCAGCCGTGAAGGAACTAGAAAGGGGATCGCTGCGTCTGCTGCAGACTGACAAAAGTGGTATGTTCGGTGTACTTCCCGAGACAGTGTTCGGAAGAAAGGCAGACGAAGCCCTCGGCGCACTCTTCATTGAATGGAAAGGGAACATTAAGAAAATTAAGAAGAATATTGTTGAAATCCTCAAGGAGGATGAGATGGATGATCTGGCAAAACGAGTAGTTAACCAAACAAGGTCTTCGCTAAGTCTAAAATTTTTTTGAAAGATCACAAACCGGATATGCCTTTTCGCACAGTAATCAACGAACTCGGAACGTGGCAGTGCAGCGTCTCGAAGTTTTTGCAAAGAGGGTTGAATGTAATTCAACTGGAGGGGAGTCTTTCACTGAGAAATTCAGAGGCACTGATTGATGTTCTAGAGGGCTTTCATGGAAGACAATGCACTGTAATGTCAATGGACATTAAGGATCTATACTATTCGCTTGAGAAAGTGCGCTTGATGCAAAGAGTTCGGCAGGTGCTAGAGTTAAACCTGGTAAACTTTCAGTCCAGGACGGGCATCGCCGTCGACAGTTTCCTTTCACTTCTTGATTTGTACCTTCAAGCAACAGTTGTTGAATTTAATGGGCAGAAATATGTTCAAAGAGATGGAGTATGCATTGGATCTTCGGTGGCTCCGATGTTAGCAGAAATCTATCTCAACACCTTAGATAGTTGCGTAAGTGAAACACTTAAAGAAAATAACTTGAATGGTTGCATTGTTAAAAGGTACGTGGATGATATCTTTATTTGCGCTTTTCGAGAGAGTGATGCTCAGGGTTTAGAATCGATTATAAAAGCAGCAGCTCCGGAGCTTAGGTTTACAACTGAAAAACCTGAAAATGGAATCCTGCAGTTTCTAGATTTACGCGTACATGTCGAACAAGGTCTTTGTTGGGAATACGGGAAAAAAGCCGGAAAACCTGTGTTAAGTAGAAAGAGTTGCCACGCCAAGTCGGTTAAGGCAGGGGTAGTTAAGTCCTTAGTAACAAACGCGTTGAGTAAATCATGCGCTCATTTCATGAGTAGTGCTGTGAAAGAACAGTGGAGGAGGCTAGAATCTGCAGGATATGAAGAAGAATTCATTAAAAGACAATTAGAACTGAAATTTAACAACGAACCACGGGAAAAGGAAGCAAGAAAGAAAATAGCAGTAATCCCGTATTACCACGGGATTTCCCACAACCTAAAGGCTCTCGCAAAAAAGTTCGGCGTGGACGTAGTGTTCTCTGCAGATTTCAGAATGAGCAGTTTGACGCCCTTCCTGTCAGGCCACAAGGGCTGTCAGAAGGCCCATCGGGAACCTTCAGTTCCTTGTAAGGAGAGAGTAGTATATGAGATACCGTTGACATGTGGATTTAGGTACGTGGGACAAACCTCAAGATGCCTCAATGACAGGTTACTAGAACACAAAAGGAATGTACGCATGCATGCGGCGGACTCCGAAATAGCAAAACACATAGAGGAATGCAATAATTGTAAAGCGCATTGGTCAGAGACAGAGGTTCTGCATAACGAGCGAAATGACATTAAGAGGGTCGTTAAAGAAACAATAAGAATAAGTTCTATTGGAAACTGCATAAGCAAAGCGTCAATGCAACTTGGACGCAACTCCAAAAAGTTTCTCAGACTTTGAACGGACGCCGTCGGTTCAAGAAGAAAGGGGAAGAGACAATGTACTTTTTTTTGAGGCCACCTGTGTATGTGTTTAGAGGCCACCTGTCTGTGTGTGATTTTTTTTTTTGGTTGTGCGCTTTGACGCGACTGTTAGGTTTATTCAGTGTTGGACAAAATACTCGATAAAAGTATTTAAGTTAAGTTACTAAATACCTGCCTCATAAGGTATTTAAAATACTACTCAAGTTACTTTCATTGTAAAGTATCTTGAGTAGAGTAAAAATACTTAGAAATGTATTTCAATTACTTTTGAAGATACTTCCGCTTTGCTTAATTTGTATCGACGTCATTGACAACGACAATTATGCACCTACGCAAATTCGGGTTGCCAGAATGGTTTATTAGCACGCAACCACACAAAACAAAAAAAAACAGTATCGTAGGGATATTTTATGCAGTCCGACTATAACACAAAACAAAACAAAACAAAAACAGTATCGTAGGGCTATTTTATGCAGTCCGACTATAAAGAGCAAAATATTGTCACGAATGATAAATGATGAGGCGGCGAATAACTGAAGAAACTAAACGTTTAATGGGGCGAACTTGTTTCCAAAACAAAATAGAGAAATTCTAGCGTCGCAGGCGTCGACGTCGGCGAAACAGCAGGATCGACCGCTGGGGCGAGACTGACTCCGGACCGCCACTCAAAGCAGCTTTTGTACCCGCGTGGGTTTCTGGAACATTCGGTGTAGAAAGTTCGGCGCGTAGAACATTTGTAACTCGATCAGACGACAAAATTCTCGAACTTACCAGAATGTCAAGTTGAGGGAATAAATAAAATAGAAGTCCGCTTTCTGGTATCGAACCCGGAGCCTCCGCGCGAGAGCCTCCACGCGAGAGCCCAGCGCGGTAACCATTCGTCCACGCGCTCGCCGGGCAACGCGCGTGGCAATATCACTGATAGATGTTACCAAACATTTCTGCGACAACAAGAAAGGAGTCGCTTCAGCTATTGGGAAGGAGATCAGACCGTGGCGCCCCAAGCGGTTAACTTTAGAACTAGATGGATGGGGACAACAAATAAAATGGCTCAGCGCTCGGCTGACTTAACCGAACGCGGCGTCAGTGTTCGGCTGGAGTTCGTGTTCTCCGGTGAGGTGGAGGAGGGGCTCTTTTGTTACCACTCTGGCTTGCATGAACAATGCAGCATGCACGGTGCCCAGCTCAGCACAAAAGCCCAAGTGGGTCAAGTTCGCATCCTCTGACGACTGCTTTCGGGGGAGATCTGGCACTTAACGTCACTTCACTAATCTTTGACATTTTTTCATTACACTGTACAGCGCGCTCCATTAAAAAAAGATGACACGAACATGCCCACAAGGCCTTTGGGTATGTGCACAGGCCTTGTGTTGGGTAAACACCGAGGTGTGGGAGTGACAAACGGGTCAGAGCGCTTCGCCAATAGTGACATCCCTGAATATCACATCCTGCGGCGCACCTTAGACGCATCGTTTAACTACAATCCATATTTCCTATCCGGGGAGTTCACTATAAACGAACTTGGGACACGGATCTGAGTGAATGAAAAACAAAGAGAACCCTCATAATAGTCACGGCAGTGGTCGCACCTTCTTCAAGTAGGTTGCGTTCAGAAAAGCACTCGACGTTGGGGGTGTCCCCAACGTCGCATTTTGAGAGCTCATCCAGCTCCCAGTTCGTTTCCTGTACTGTTCACTGCTTATCAATGTTCGCGAGAGCAATAAATGCCGGACGGACAACACAAAGAAAAAAAAAACTCGACGTTTTGCTTTAGCGGGGTCAAATATGCAAAAAGCAAAACAAAAATGTCTACTTTTTTGTGTGTGTCCACTTCTCATTTTTTTCTATTTGTTATTTTCTTGACCACTCAAGTCTGCGTTGTTCTCGTAGGTCGTTTCCCGCTCTGCTTGCGCCTCAGGGTGGCATCTTTACTTCCGTAAAACCAAACCTTTTGTTGCAGGATTTTTTTGGGGGAAACTCTATAGAAACAAAAGGCGCCTTTGGGAAGGCGAGGGAGAACCTTCATTGTACGAACTTTGGGCTGAAATATGAGTCACAGTCGGCAAAAAAGCGATATTTTCACGAGCTCAGTTAAAGTCACCTCAGCTAATCGGAGCTAGCAAAAGGATTCGGTTGCTCGAAAGAATGTTCACGTTTGCTCGTGCCACGCCCACGCCACTTCATACCGAAAAACTCGGAAAATGGCGGAATGTCAAAAAATGTATTTAAGATAATGAGTACAAGATACTCGTAATTGTAATTAAGATAGAGTATTAAATACTCTCCATCAAAGGTATTTGCAAGATACCAAGATACTCCAAAAAGTATTTAAGATACAGTATCTTGAGTAGAGTATTTGAGATAGGCACAAGTCTGGGTTTATTCGGGACTTATCTATCTCAAGGTCACTGCGATGTTCCGCAGTTTCCCTTTGTTAAGTCCTCGTGTATATGTGTATGTATATGTTTTTTTAGGCCACCTGAGTGTGTGTTTACAAACCACCTGTCTGTGTTTTTTTTTTTTTGTGGGTGTGTGCGCTTTGACGCGATTGTTAGGTTAATTCGGGACTTATCTATCTCAAGGTCACTGCAATGTTCCGCAGTGTCCCTTTGTTAAGTCCTCGTCTCAAGTGGGGTTGTTTTGTATCGTTTGTGCGTGTTCCATCCGGTTCGAAATGTCTGCAACAAAGGAGTTTATCTGTAGAGTGTGGTTGGGAAAAAAGTTCCGCGGGTACTTAAAGGCTGTTTGAGAAATAAATCGGTTAGCTGAGTTTGAGACGTTCTCTGTGTCTGTTCCTTCTACTGAAAGTTCTTCCAATTTCATCCACCGCAGTCTCAGGTGTAATACAACATGATTAGCTACCACCAGCTCGCCTGCACTCTCACCGTCTTTTCACTAACATAAGATTCGAAATTTGTATAGGAGCATGTTGGTAAATATAACAATCGAGAGAAAACAAGAAGCCGTAAAAGATTTTGTGCTTCTTCTATCATTTTGATGCATTGAGTTTTGCTGCAGTCGATTTTATATTTTCAACTTGGACACGTTTATTAACATATGCGGCATTAAAACTTTAAATATATCACTGGGAGTGAACATTATTTGAGCTTAATTGCCGCAATACAATATGCAGCTGTAAAATATGCTTTTGGAAAAGACAGGATATATAGATGTGTTAGCAGAGCCGCAGTACGTGGCGTATGCCACGAAATGTGGCTCTGCTAACACGTGTGTTGATAAATTTCCTCGAATAGTTATTTTTTCCATTATGCTTTTGAACCTGAGACTTGGGCAGAACGCGGAAAAAAGGTTTCCTCCTCCTGCCTCACTATAGGGTGAAAAGTAGGGGAGTGCGAATAATGAAATTTTCGAATACGAATCAAATATGAATAAGGCGAAAAACGGGCTTCGAATATCAAATCGAATATCGAATATGTCTTGTGATAACAAATTGCAAAACAAGAGGAAACAGCAGGTTTGATTGGCTTTTTAAAATAAATCAATGCTACTGCATATTACTGGGCTGCAGCAGGCTAAAGATGCTTCTAGTAATGCACTCATTACAAATTATCGTGTAGGAAAATTAACTGCTTAACGTGGTCAGAAAGTAAGCGCTCCCTACGCGCTGTGACAACATTTCCGCCAGTAGGAAGACCCTTTAATCAGGAAACCTGCGAAATTTCAATAAAGTTCGAAGGAGTTGGACTTGTGGACAGTGTTGGCCGGCTGCTACATGAATATTTGTTTTGTTTTTTTGGGAAACAAATATTCTAGAAAGTAGTTTATTTTATATTTTATAAAGTGGTTACCAATGTTTATACCACATAAAAGCGAAAATGTGCACTTTTAACGCTTTCATTAGTCATTAATGTGAACCAGTGATGCCAATAAACCCAACAAATGTTGCACTTTTCCTCCGCCAGGTGAGTCAACTAATTTTGTTTTTGTTCTTAATTTTGGCGCATGCGCACAAAAGTAGAACTTCAGTCGAACCTTTGTTAAACATCACTTTCAAAGTTCGAAAAAGTCGAACTTAGTCGACCTCGAACCTGGGCAGGTTCGCGACATCCCTAGCTGTGCTAGGGGTGTCGCGAACTTTTGTCGAACCGGATTATAAGGTCGAAGTTTCGGGGTTTGACTGGATCGAACCGGATCGACGAACCTTCGACCTTTTTACCAGATTCGACCGGTTCGACTTTGTGGACAGTGCGGCCAGACATTGATACAAGCATGTCTAGATTTGAAGACTTCTTTTTTTATGCAGAGGGTTATTTTATTTTATGAACAGTTTCAATTAAAAGAAACCAATTCTAGTCACTGAAGAAGTTAAAAACTTAAAATTTGTACTGTATTAACTGAAATAACCAATCAGTGCTGCCCTTAATTCATCCCTTAGCCATCACCATCCAATCTGAAGCCAACTGGCAAGCCTGTCGCGCATGCAAACACGAGTGGAACCTCAATACAAAATTCGTCGAACTCTCACTAAAAGTTTGAAAAAGTCGAACCTGGTCGAACTCGAACCTCGGCCGGTTCACGACACCCTTAGATGTGACTGAGCGGGGGTGGCAGGAGTTCTTGTCGATGGCGATGCAATGTTCTGCTCGCACCTAGCTTTTTCTTCTTTTTTTTTAATTTTCAAACATTTATATTATATAACACTCTCGAGATTTATTTTATATTTATATTTCACTCTCGAGGTTTATTTTATTGTATCAATTTATAGAACATGCAATTACATCATATATTGCTATAAAAGCGCCACACAACAAAATGCTTGGTGAAAAAGAAACCGAAACTGATCCTGTCTCTCTGCCATCGGACAGATAGAAACGGAGCAGACCGATAACGCACGCATCAAACGCCTTTCTCGGTGAATATAAACATATTCATAGGGGAATGCGTGGCAAGCAGATTATTCGTTACTTGCTCGAATATTCGTAGATGTGCAAAAATTCGCCGTTTTTCCCGAATATTCGGCTTTGGCCGAATATTCGGGAACTTCCGAATATGCCATTTTCGATTCAAATACGTTTCGAATAAGGAAAATATTCGATTCGTATTCGAACTTTCAAATATTCGCAAACCCCAGTTAAAAGGCATTAGGCATAATGGTAAACTTACGCCAGCCCGACTGCGGACTAACTTAATTTTTGCAGGTGCCAGAGTCCAAATATAATATTGCTATTCTCTCCCCCCCCCCCGGTCAGCGTGTCTCGCATTTCGCTAGCGGGAAAGTGGTTACCCTAGACGCGCAAGTTTTGTCTTCTAAACCTTCCCGAAAGCGCAAAAACAAAAATAATTATAATCTTAGCTTTGGCAAAACATTTCGTACAGCGTTGGCCACAGGTGGTGATTTTTTTCTTTACAATTAGCAAAGAGCGAGCTTACCCGAGGAAAAAGTAAAAAAAGGAAAAGGCTTAACTCCTATTGAAACGCAGCGAAGCCACCGGTCTTCAAACCATATCGCGCCCTATGGTTTGAAGACCGGTGGCTTCGCTGCGTTTCCATTGGAGTTAAGCCTTTTTCTTTTCTTTTTACTTTTTCCTCAGGTAAGTTTGCTCTTTGCAAATTTTATAGAAAAAAATGCACCACCTGCGGCCAACGCTGCGCAAAATCGGAACACGATAGGTTAAGAAACCGATTTTCGCGGTCGATTTAAAGAGTCTGGCCGCTATTTGGGACACAGGGTAGATTGCGCGCGTACCTCGCTCCAAAGGAGCTATATAGTGCTTTAGTAGCAAGCGCAATCACGATACGTGAGTTTCGCTTTAGAGGTCTCATCAGCCCAAGCCTGCAAGTGCGTACATTATTGGGATAAAGGAGGCGACACTGTGCTCTTACTTTCCCTGCGAGTCATCGTTTCGTTCACTAAAATGAATGCAACAGCTGCTGAGCCTTCACCAGAAGAGATAATAATATTATTGTAAATATGCATGTTTTTTTTTTAAATTTTAATCACGTCAGCTTTGCATCATAGTGTGCACCCCACATTCGCAAAGTCTTGTTTTTAACTTAAAATGCCGGTTTCTGATGTTAGGACGCACAGGGTCGTTTGGGAAGGTGGGAAGAGTTAGAAATGTCGGTTGTGCAACGTAGAGCATGATAGTTCTGTTTATAGCTATATGCGAGTAGATGACATCTGCAAAATGCTAATTAAAAAGCAATGTATTTTGTTTTGGCACAAACTACTTGTGAAGCAAAAACAGGATTGCTATATAGGCAAAGTCAGTCAATGTTGCAACCACCTCGTTGCATCACTGGAAAGATCAAATAAAAATCACGTTATTCAGAAAATACCGCACTTGCGCACTGAACTGTGTCAATTCCTAGTTGAACTCGGTTTTTGACGCAAAAAAATATTGAAGAGAACCACACTAACAAAGGCTAATAAACACAGTTACCATGTCGTCTACTTCACACCTTGCTGTAACCGCTGGTAGTACTCAGTGTTGGACAAAATGCTCGATAAAAGTATTTAAGTTAAGTCACTAAATACCTGCTTCATAAAGTATTTAAAATACTACTCAAGTTACTTTCACTGTAAAGTGTCTTGAGTAGAGTACAAATACTGAGAAATGTATTTAAATTACTTTTGAAGATACTTCCGCATTGCGTAATTTGTATCGACGTCAGTCACAACGACAATTATACAGCTGCGCAAATCTGGGTTACCAGAATGTTTTATTAACACGCCACAACACAAAACAAAAAAAGTATCATAGGGCTATTTTAAGCAGTCCACCTATAAGGAGCAGGATATTGTCACGAATTGCAAATGATGAGGCGGCGAATATATGAATAAATTAAACGTTTAATGGGGTGAACTTGTGCCCAAAACTAAATAGAGAAAGGCTAGCGTCGCAGGCGTCGATGTCGGCGAAACAGCATGATCGAGCGCTTCGGCGAGACTGACTCCGGATCGCCACGCGGAGCACCTTTTGTACCCGCGTGGGTTTCTGGAACATTCGGCGTAGAACGTTCGGCGTGTAGAGCATTCCTAACTCGATCAGATGACAAGGTTCTCGAACTTACGAGAAAAGCAAGTTGAAAGAATAAATTAAAAGAGGAGTCCGCTCCCTGGTATCGAACCTGAAGCACCCGCGTGAGAGCCAAGCGCGTTAACCATTCGGCCACGCGCTCGCTCCGGAACGCGCATGGCAATATCACTGATACAAGATACAAAACATTCCTGGGACAAGGAAGAGGTCGCTTTAGCTATTGCGGAGGAGATCAGATCGTGGCGCCCCAAGCGGTGTGCTTTAGAACGGTAAGTTTTAGAACTACACGAATGGGGACAACGAATAACAATGACTCAGCGCTCGGCTGAAAAATACCGAACGCGGAATCAGCGTTCGGCTGGAGTTCGCGTTCTCCGGTGAGTGGGAGGGGGGCTCTTTAGTTACCACTCCGGCCTGCATGAACAATGCAGCACGCACAGTGCCCAGCTGAGCACGAAAGCCGAAGTGGGTCAAGCTCACATCCTCTGACGACTGCTTTCGGGAGAGATCCGGCACTTAACGTCACTTCGCCAATTGTTAGTATTTTTACATTGCACTGTGCCCCGCGATCTATTAGAAAAGATGACATGAACATGCCCACAAGGCCTGTGGGCATGTGCATAGGCCTTGTGTTGGGTAAACAGCAAGGTGTGGGGGTAACAAACGGGTCAGAGCGCCTCGCCAATAGTGACATCGCTGAATATCATGTCCTGTGGCGCATCTTAGACGCATCGTTTAACTACAATTCATATTCCCTATATGGGCAGTTCGCTATAAACGAACTTGGGATACGAATATGAGCGAATGGATAAGAGAGAGAACCCACATATTAGCCACGGCAGTGGTCGCACCTTCTTCAAGTAGGTTTTGTTCAGAAAGGCACTCAACGTTGAAGGACACTTTGTTTGCATTTTCTGAGAACATCCAGCTCTTAATTCGTTTCCTCTCCTGTTCTCTGCTTATCAATGTCCGCTTGCAGACAGTGTTCGCGAGAGTAATAAGTGACGGACTGACAAAAGAGACAAAAGAAAACCTTGACCTTTTGCTGTAGCGGGGTCAAAGATACAAAAAGCAAAACAAAAATGTATTTTTTTGTGTGTGTGTCCACGTCTCATTTTCTTCTATTTGTTATTTTCTGGACACTCAAGTCTGCATTGTTGTCGTAGGTCATTTCCCGGTCTGCATTGCGCCTCAGTCTGGCGATCTTTACTTCCGTAAAACCACCCCTTTTGTTTGAGGATTTTTCGGGGGAAACTATAGGAAACAAAAGGCGCATTTGGGAAGGCGAGGGAGAAAACCTTCATTGGTACGAACTTAGAGCTGAAATATGAGTTACAAGCGTAAAAAAGCGATGTTTTTACAAGCTCAATCAAAGTCAGCGTAGCTAATAGACCGATTTTACCAAGCGTTCCACGCATGCGTGACGCCACCATAACTGTAGTTCATAGGAGGCAGACGCCAGTTCACGAGGCAGCTCATGCCGCCTCGTGCTCTGCTCGCGCAGACCTCCAGCAGGGTTGTCGCGCGTGCAGAAAGACTACAGCTCCCACGATGCATGTCGGCAGCGGTGGCGTACTCAAACTAGCTGGTGAGATCGGTCTATTTTGCTCGACAGAATGCTCACGTTGACTCGTTCCACGCCCACGCCACTTCGTACCGAAAAACTCGGAAAATGGCGAAATATCAAAAATGTATTCGAGGTAATGAGTACAAGATACTCAGAAATGTAATTAAAATAGAGTATCAAATACACTCGATCAAAAGTATTTGCAAGATACCAAGATACTTCAAAAAGTATTTAAAATACAGTATCTTGAGTAGAATATTTGAGACAGGCACAAGCCTGGTAGTACTACACTGCTCGTAGGTAACCGCACGGTGTCCATTTGCAATTCATGGCCCCGTCGCATTCTCACGCGTGCGCAGACGTATACCAAATTTTAGACAAATCTTTGCCCAACTTTCTTTCAAAAGTTTGGCATATGCCGAACTTTGCCGAATCTGAAGTTCGGCAGATTCGGTCCATCACTGCTAGATAGGGACAGAGAGAAAGACTGGCCAAAACACGAGTGCCGACAGATTATGTTGTATGTAAATCGTAGTCAAGGGCTTTGTTCACAGAGCCACATTGGCTGGGAAGGCTCGTGCACTACGCCGTTTAGGAACAACGCTTGCTTTTGCTCCTTCAATGCACATACCAATTACCCAGTAAATAAATAACTGACATTCCTTTCACTGGCTAAAATCAAACCTTTTTGCCAAGGCACAAAGGAGAATGGTGGGGACATCTGTTGGCATCTGTAACAGTTACTCTTGAAGATGCCGTATGTAAATGCACTTCAAGCGTGCTCTTTGGTGATAAGTAAAAGGTCTACTCTTCAAAACAAACCTTTGCATAATCATTCGGCTTCGGATACTAGGCTAAAACTATTTTCATTTGTTTCCTCAGAGGTTATCAAGGAATAATTGATATGTTATTATAATAGGTTGCGTCTTTGATAACCAGTGAATAATCGAGAAAAGACAATGTTGCAGTTTGGGGGGGGGGGGGGGTCGTGGTGTAGACTGGAAGATATGTTTGCCTTTGTAAGTCTGAATGGTATTGAACTCGTGTTAAATGTTTGCGCCGTCATGCACAGTTGCCCAGGTCATGTTTTTACAAGTCCAGTCTACCTCCTCGATGAAAGCCCCATTTATTAAAGAACAACAGGTGAGCTGCTTTTCCAAGGTTTAGCCTCTTGAGGATGTCTTTGGCAGCACATGAAAAGAAAAGTCAACACTGTATTATGTGTGAGGGACATATAGTCAGTCAGTCAGCACAACTTTATTGGTGCCCGAAAAAGGGATTAGGAAGTGGTGAGGAGCCCACTAAGGGTTTCCTCCCAGCCCCCACCCCTCAGACGAAGGCCAGGATCCCTTGGACCCCGGATGCGTCTTCGGCCAGTTGGACTAAGTCTTCTTGGACCCGAGGGTCCGAGCTGAGCAGAGTGGTCTCCCAGCTCTCTTCATCTCTGAGCTGCGTCAGTATTTTATTCGCACACGCGCCCCTGTCTATCTTACTACGCTCCCACACCTTGTGTCTCATGTTCGCCCTCTGCCCACATAGTTTGCACGCGCCCGTGTATCTGTCCGGGTACCACCGATTTAGTAAAGCCGGACACGGTTAGGTGTTCATTTGCAGACGTTTCCACACCGTGGACTGTCTCTTGTTCAGCGAGTGGTCCGCGGGGGAAACCTCGCCCTCCCGTCCGTGTAGTGGTCGAGAATATCTCTAAATGTCACCAGGCTGTCTCTCCCGGACGACGCGACGGGTGCCCCAGACGTTGTGCCGACCCGGACAATAAGTCCTCGGGCCGCGTCGCGAGCCTCCTCGTTGCCAGGAAGCGGTGCGTGTGCCGATGTCCACACGAGTCTCACTCTTTCTCTCTCACCGAAGCACGTCGCACCCCTGAGGACGCCCAGAGTCGTCGGCGACACTGTCCCTTTGGCGAAGTTGCGAACCGCGCTCTGCGAGTCGCACACGATTGTCCTGACGCCGGGCATGCTTAGCGCGAGCGCCGCCGCCACCTCTTCCGCCGTCTCCGGGTCGTCGGTCTTCACGCTGCAGCTCGCGACGAGGTGTCCGTCACCGTTCACCACCGCCGCTGCCATGGATCCTCTTCCCTTGTAGTCGGCCGCGTCGACATACGCGACTTTCTCCTCTTCTTTTAGCGTTCTTCCAAGGGCTTTGGCCCTCGCCTCCCTTCTTTTGGCGTCGTGTACTGGATGTATGGGCTTTGGGATGGGGGACATCTGCAGCATCTCCCTCATGTGTAGGGGAACGTCCACTTTCTCGCCTCTCCCTGTCTCGTACCGGAAGCCGAGGCTCTTGAGAATATGCCTGCCAGTTGCGCTCCTCGTTAGCCGTTCCAACTGGGCAGTTTATTGAGCCTCAATGAGCTCGTCGATGGTATTGTGTACTCCCGAGGGCCGCCAGATTCTCGTTTGACATTGAGTCCGGCAGCCTTAGGGCTGCCGGCAGCCCTGGAATATATAGTGATTTCCGCGCTATACATTCCAGCTTGGACTTTTCGGCCCCTCCGAGTCTCATGAAGGGAACCACATACGCCAGCTGGCTCATCACGAAAGCTTGTACCAGGCGCATAAGGTTGCCTTCCTTCATCTCATAGTTCCTGTTGGAGATCCTGGCGATGAGCCGGGCGACCTGATAGGCCGTCCCTCCCAGGGCCTGTATCATCTTCCTGTTTTTTTTTTCATCTGCCTGTATGCGCAGGCCTAGCACCCTGACGCTCTCGACCTGGGGGATGCGGTGCCCTTACGCAAAGAGTTCGATGTTCGATTTCTCCTTCCCGCCGCGTTTGGGTCTCAGCAGCAAAAGCTCGGACTTCTGCGGAGAGCACGCCAGTCCCATCGGAGCTACGTACTCTTTTACGACCCGGATTGCCTCCTGCAGTACTTCCTCTATGTAGCCTTCGCTGCCACCTGTCACCCACAGCGTGATGTCATCGCCGTAGATGCTATGCTGCAGTCCTGCTATCTTCTCACGTTTCGCGGGCAGGCAGATCATCACCACATTGAAGAGGTACGGGGACAGCACCGATCCCTGTGGCGTTCCTTTTCCCCGAGGCAGATGTCTTTGAACTCCACCCTGCCGACCGCCAATCTCGCCTTCCTCCCGCTCAGGAAGTCCTGGGTGCAATCATACGTTTGCTTGCCCACGGCCAGCTCCCTGAGTTTGTCGGGGACTGCGTCGTGTGTAATGTTATCGAAGGCCTTGGTCAGGTCCAGGCCCAGTATCGCTCGGTTGTCGAGGGGGAGCTCCCCGTTCCATCCACTATCTGATGCTTCAAGCGCAGCATCACGTCCTCAGTGGACAGATGCGGCCTGGAGCCGACCATGGTGTACGGAAAGAGCTCCTCTCCTGCATGCACCTCTTCGGCCTCCCTCGGACGACGAGCTTCATGAGCTTGCCCGTGCAAGAAGTTAACGAAATGGGTCTAAAGCCCGGTTCACACAGTTGCGTTTGACTGCGTTTGACTGCGTTGCGGCAGCGAGACACCAGGACATCCCTGCTTCTTATATCGCGTGCCAAGAAGATTCCTTGAATTGGATTCCACGCTTCATACGAAGCACAGCTGTGCCGGTGACTCGCTTTCGGTTCTCGCCGCAACGCAGTCAAACGCACTCAAACGCAAGTGTCTGAACCGGCCTTAAAGCCCGGTTCACACAGTTGCGTTTGACTGCGTTTGACTGCGTTGCGGCAGAGATACACCAGGACATCCCTGCTGCTTATATCGCGTGCCAAGAAGATTCCTTGAATTGGATTTCACGCTTCATACGAAGCACAGATGTGCCGGTGACTCGCTTTCGGTTCTCGCCGCAACGCAGTCAAACGCACTCAAACGCAAGTGTCTGAACCGGCCTTAAAGCCCGGTTCACACAGTTGCGTTTGACTGCGTTTGACTGCGTTGCGGCAGAGTATACCAGGACATCCCTGCTGCTTATATCGCGTGCCAAGAAGATTCCTTGAATTGGATTCCACGCTTCATACGAAGCACAGATGTGCCGGTGACTCGCTTTCGGTTCTCGCCGCAACGCAGTCAAACGCACTCAAACGCAAGTGTCTGAACCGGTCTTGAGTCCAGCTGCGGCCACTTGCCCAGCTTGCGGATCATTACCACCTTGGCGGTTTTCCACTGCTGGGGATAGAGCCCCGCTCCCAGCACGCCTTCATGTATCGCGTTATGCCGGTAACGGCTCGTCCCCCAGATTGCGTAGCATCTTGTTCGTCACCCCGTCGAAACCCGGGGCCGACTTGGTCTTGAGTCTGAGCAGGACCTCCCTCACTTCCGCTTCGGTGATGGGCACATCCAACGCCGCGTTCCTCTCGCCGTCGTACTCCGTGGGAGCTCGGGGTGGACTGTCCCCTATGTACCTCTTGCGGATCTCCTCCGTGAGGTCGTCCTCGGTCCCCTTAGGGCGACGCAGAATCTCGCTCATATTGTTCTTCTGGGCCGTCTTGGTGCCATCTGGATCGCGCAGCTGCCGAAGGATGTTCCAGGTCTTCGGAGCGTCAAGCTGGTGGTCGAAGCCGTCGCAGGAGTCTTGCCACTGCTGCCGCGTGATCTTGTTGGCATGGGCTTCAATCTCCTTACTTAACTTGGCGATCTTATGCCGAAGGTTGCGCTTGTGTCTCTGGATCCTCAACCTCCTCTGGATGCTGGACTTGGCCTCCCACATGTGCAAGAGCTTAGTGTCTGCAGTCAGCACGTTCGCCTCCTCTGGCACGGTCTTGGTCGCGTGCTCGGCGCAGGTTCTCACCTCTTCGGTCAACTCATCGATGTTCTCAAAGTCCTCTTCCTCAAACTCTCCAAGAAAACCTCTGAAGGCGTCGCACTCCGTAATCCTAATCCTTCCGCCCTTCGGTTTCCCGGGCCGGCTATGACCGTCGCCGCCGCCACGAAATGGTCGCTGCCCAGATCTTCCCAGGTGGTGATCCACTCCGCTCCTTTAACGTTCCGGACGAATGCTAGGTCCGGCGTGGTGTCCCTGTGCCTTTCATCTCCCCTCTTGGTGGGTTGACCCGGGTCAGTAATCAGAGTCAGTCCTCCGTCATGGGCGTCATGCCAGAGGTTCCTACCTTTCACGGTCTCCGTCAGGTACCCCCAGCCCATGTTCGGCGCGTTGAAGTCGCCGACCACCACGAGGGCCTGTCGCTTTGCGCTCTCCAGGGTCGCCCGGAAGATAGCGGCGAACCTGTAACGCTCGGCGGGGCTGCTGTAGACGTTGAACACAAAGACGCTGCGTCTGTCCCTCTTCGTGTTGGATATGATATCGATCAACACGTGTTCCACCGTCGAGATCCCGGTGTCGTGCACGATGACGGGTAGGTTCCTTCTGGCTAGCGTTGTGACCCGCGTCTTCTCCTTGGCATCCTTACCGTATGCTCTGTAGCCGGAGAGCTTGGCCATGACCCACGTCTCCTGGACGGCGATAACGTCGGGTGTGCTCTCTTTTTGCTTGGTGCTAACGTACTGCTGCAGATTCCCCTCTTCCTACGGAAACCGCGGCGGTTCTACTGCCACACGACGTACTTCCTACGATTCCGATCTATCTTCGTTGATCATAGCCTCAGTATCTGGTCGTGTGATGTTCCCCGTGACTCTGGTGTAGTGCGCCCAGGCGTCAAACGGGTTCGGCGTGCCTTGTGCCAGTCTCGAGCTGCGGCTCTGCAACACGGTCAGCATCCTCTCCATGCACCCCGTGATCGCGCTCTCCAACATGCCTTCCGTCACGAAGCTCTCTTCGTCACCGTTAACGGGTTTTGCGTCGCGCGCCTCTCTTCTCGCTCGCGCCGTGACGCGCGCCCTCCGCTTCAGTGGCGGTGACGCCGACTCACTACCGTCAGACTCCACGAAGATCGTCTCCTCCGGTGCGTGCACAACCTCTTCGCGTGCATTCTGCTGTTTCTGCTGCATTGGTTGGCTTCGGACCGACTGTCCGGGCATCTGATCTATCAGTTGCTGCAGCTTCCTCTCTAATTCCTGCTCTCTCGCCTGAGCTCTTCTCTCGTTCTCCCTCAACCGCCTAAGTAATTCCCCACTCTGACTTTTGAGTTCCTCAATCTCTTTCTTACAGTTCTTATCGCATTTGTTTCCTCGCCTGCTCTCCAGCTGTGGGAAATCGTCTTTTCGTCCAGCTGTGTGGTTAACCCATCGAGGCTGGCTTCCTCGACCACTGTCTAGCGTTGATGTTCCCTGCTGCGTATGCTGCGCCTTTTGCCTGGTGTCGGCGTTCCACGTCACTTGTTGGTTTCCACTGCCGTTCTTCTTTCTCACGTGTAGAAGTGGGGGTCCCGGCTTAAACCTTCTTTTACACTCCTCACTCGCCGTCTCATGTGGCTGGTCACATCCCAGTCAACCAGCAACCATCTATTAAATGTCTGAGAGATGTGTTGTCTGGACATTTAACATATCCAATGGACATCTGCTATGATCCATCTAACATTGAAAGTATGTGCTGTGCAGTGCAAAATGATTTCCCAGAAAACGTACCGCTAACGTAATCTGGATGATGCCGCTGGACGTTCAGGACCATTGTAGGATATTCAGCCCGATCATGTGGATGTACCATGTACTATCGCGGACAATATGAGCTGAAACAGCGCTCCGGCCTGTGCACGGTACTACTTGCGCCGCCTGTCGCATCGCTCCCTAAACACGGCGCACCCTGAGGCCGAGATAAATTCTCACTTGCGCTCACTGCGCCGCTGCGCTCTTCCGGCCGTCTGCTAGCGGAAATATTGGCCGACGGAACCACCATCACGATGCGTGTGCAGTGTAGCCCAATGTTCCCGTTTTCAGCTAACATGCATTCAGTGCATTTACAGAAAGCGCCAAAGTAGAAAATGTGTTGTCACACTCTTATCTCCTCGAGGAGCACTGCCTGACGAAGATGCCTTGGCCCCCAAAAGGAGCCGATCTGAACATCATCGAAATTATTTGGAGGCGCATCAAGGCCATGTCACGGCGTCCCCTCCACCGTGCGAATTTCGGAAAGCAATGAGGTGAATGGAAGTGGCTTCGGGCTGAGCCAGACTTCGTCGCCGCGCTCTATGATTTCTTACCAGACAGGATGGGAGCCGTGGTCGCGGGTCAGGGGAGAGTGACGCGGTATTAAGTTATTTTGTAGGTTTTACTGCGCCTCAGGACCCCCTGAAGCAAACTTTTGCCGATTGGAACAAAGTTTGATACTACGGTTGCGACTTACTGTTTGACGCCATTAACCACGCGTACTTTTGTGTGGTGCCTCCTTGATCGCGATCTTCTTGTATAGTGCAGTTGAACTTCCACGCCAACTAATAATCTTTCGTGTCTGACTTTGTCCTCTGCAAATATTCCTTCGATGAACTTTCAAGCTCCTTCTCCTGGAAAATGTATGACTGTTTGTCCCACTTTAATAATACTAGGATTTGTAAACAAAAAACTAACAAACAAAAAAAAACTGGTTTCTTGTCAGCAACTTGTTTTGTTTGAAACAAACACGTGGGCCCAGTAATAAAAAAATAATACTTTTGACCTCTTTCATACCCCCACTCAAGGTTACAAAACCTTCTCAGTAACATGTATACGCTTACCATTTTTTTAAACATCTGTGATCAATGAAAAAGAAAAAAAGTGAATACCTTGGAGCCGGACTAAATCCGGCATACAGATTTTGGCCTATATCTTACGATGTCCTACTTTGCGCATGCACCTATAATCAAACAGAAACAACCTGCAACGTCTTTTGATGTGACTTTCAAAAACGATAATCGCAGAAGAAATTAAAGACACTTTAATATTTTTTCTTCACCAGTCAGCGTTTTCTTCTACGGGATTCTGCGCGATAGAGTAAGAGTAAATCAATTCCAAAAGAGGGACGACAAGTGTAATATTTTGTTTCCCCCGCCGCCCTACGACACACATGCCCGCTGTCGCACCCTCAGTCTCGCTTGCAGACGGCCGGAAGAGCGCAGTGGCGCAGCGAGCGCAAGTGAGAATTTATCTCGTACTCAGGGTGCGCCATGTGTGCGGAGCGATGCGACAGGCGGCGCAGGTAGCACCGTGCGCCGGCCGGAGCGCTGTTTCAGCTCATGTTGTCCGCGATAGTACATACTTCAGACATATTCCTCCCCCTGGTATAGGGACTAGCTTTATGCCAGGAAGGCAACACACTATAGTACTGCCAGTGTCTAAGCAGCTTTCGTTTTGTGCAAGCATATAGCGTGTGCACAGTCCTAAACAAAAATTTAAACGGATACGAGTCCAATTCTTTACAAAACAAGAGCTCAGAGGGCAGATTTGCTGTAGAGCCCGTGCATGCTCTCATTGTATACCCAAATAACGCATTACAGGTGTATAATGTAGCAATCAGGCCTGCAGCAGACATCCTCTGTTTTGAAGCTGTAAAGCTTTACCACAGGCTCAATGCAGATGACACCGACGAGGAAGGAGACACTGCTGATGCCGACTCTTTTTAGTTGACGGACCCTGCCATTTGTGTGCGAACTCTGAAATACTGGACGCAAACATTGTCACATGCTATGACGACGGCCCTGAGGAACTGACCGCTGACGTCTAAGGCGAGGACATCTGCTCTAGAGACGAGGACACCAGAATCCCATGGCAGCTGTAGTGCCGACTGCATGGCGAAAGACGCCGCTGCAGTCTTGCAGCCTAACTTTGAACGTGAGTAGGGCACTAAATTCCTGCCCAGCCTGTCAGGATGCACAACCATTCTGTGAAAAAAAGTCACAGTGCCAAACAAATTGCAATTAACTCTTTTTTGTTGTTGTTAGACACACGAATAGCGCTTGATACTTTTAAAATGAAGTATAATATTTGAACAATGCTGCATACATAGCAGGATGCTTTGAATAAAGTATATCATTTAAACAATGCAGGATACTTTGCTTAAAAAAATTCTGATAAACATTAAAAACGCTCAGTGCGTTCAAGGCCCACTTAAGGCAGTTCACTTCTCCAACTCTTGTGGTGCAGAACGTTCCTAAAAAAAATGTTATGGTAGAGATATGCGAGCCGTGGTTTATCATGCTTTGAAGCAAAATTAATAAAACAGTAGCGTTCAAAGTGAAGTGACTCAAATATGCAAGGATTTGAGCCAATGTAAACAACCCGTAATTAATTTACGCCTTGTTTTTAAAGTACATTCATGCTGGAAGTGTGTGCTGTATTGCCAACTTTTGTTTGTTAGATTTACATCAAAGATCACAGAGTGTTCTTGAAATTTGTTTTCTATGCATTTTTTTTAATCCATAATAAGATACTATTATAATAATGCAATTTTTCCTCTTAGAGCAGCACTCTAGAGAAAATGTTTCTATTTAAAATTATTCAATACTGTTCACACCTGCAGTATTTGCTATCAAATTAAACCAAGAGGTGTCACTGGCTTCAACATTTAAAGCAGTCAAATACTCTCATATAGAAATTATGCTTTGAAGAAATTGCACACCATACTCTACTGTTTTAGAAAAGTTGGAATTTTGTGCTAACATCAGCATAATTAGACCAGCTTACCTTTTGAGATGACTGATGTCTCGCAGGTACGTGGCGAAGCCAGGCTTTGACTACAGTTTCCACCTCAAAGTCTTCACATTTATAACATACCTGCACTGCAACTAATTAAAAAAAAAGATTTTTGTTTTTTGGCAAGCAGAAAATTATGTCATTGAGCTTCAACATTTCTGCCTAATAGTATCACTATCACAATAATTTAGCCCAAAATAGCTAAAAAAAAAAGAAGAGCTCAACTTCAAGGAACCATTTTGGCATCCATTTTCTTTACAGTAAATAATGGTTTACAACAATTAGAGACATGTCATGCATAAATCTCCTAGATTGCATGAAAAGTTTTAAAAATAAACAAAAAAAGCACTCTGCAGGTTGGCACTGCCTGAAATACCACATTCACACAGGGAAGTGTTGCAGTAAAATCTAGAATATTTCCCATCACAAATTATTGGTGCGTTCTATAGATATCAAACATGTGCAACATGCCAGTTGCACTGGAAACAGCTTAATCCCAATACTTTTTGAATGCATAATTGCAACTAACGCTTACCAAAAGAGGATTCTGAGGTGACCTCCACACCTGTCAATGGAAATAAGCAAACAACCTAGTTATATGTTGATATACAGGCTACTATATCTTTAGCATTACAAATTTAAAAAAATATGACTATCTTTACCTAACTATGTTAATAAGCTACCTTCCATAGCCACTGAAAATAATGTATGGGAAAAGGAGTTTGATGTGGCCACAAATAGAAGCTTCCATCCACTTACTGTTGCCATTTTTCAACGATCCTGGAAAAGTACGTGGCACGGTTGGTGGTCCTGTGGTGTCTTCCACGTCACTGAAGTAACGGATAGGCCTCTGTATGTTTCTTTTTTTTCGCTTGTTGTGGAGACTCCTGGTCTGAAGTGTGCTGGGCTAGCTCAAGCTTTTGTTGACCATCCTCATATCTCTCTAAAAAGGGACACACGGACTTAGTAAAGTGTCATTTTTGTTCGGACACATATTTTTACACAAGTGATATAACCAAGTACAGAAAGACACATTATTCTGTTAGTGGCAGAGTTCAAAAATGTTTTCCTTATATTTACAAAGTTACAAAGTAATCAATTGGTAATAGTTAGTTGTACTTACCAAATGTTCCCTTTATTTCAACATTGAAAGAAATCCAGTCACTTCCAGGGCTTCGTCCTTTCTTGATAAATGTCGTTTTGCTCCTCGGTCCAGGAGGCCAGAAGCACTTATCACCATTTATCCAAGATTTTGGCACAAGCTCTGCCGAGTTTTCTTCGGTAAAGTACACAATACAATACTGCATCTGAAAAAGAAGCCGAATAAAATTAAAATAATGAACAACCATAGCACAGAATTCCTTCCAATGGTCCTTGTCCTCAAGTCTCCTCGGCTTACGCACACACTCTGTAGGTATGTGAGCAGACAATGAACAGCTCTATACTGACACTTCTTCCCTCTGTGAGGGACCAAGAATAACCGCTAGTGGTCCGGAGAGCCACAAGTTGACAAGCTTCTTCATGACTCCCAAGTACACTAAGTGCATGGGATCAAGAGGCACCGTCTTTATGGAGTCAATAGGAAGCTCTGTCAGCGCCGAGGTCCCTAGATGGTGGTCAGCGTTCACTTGACACCTGAATGAATGGTCCGTCCTAGGTGCTGCTGCTGTGCTAGGAAAGTGCATTTTAGCACCAAAACTGCCCTCAACCGTGCATGTTGGACATCCAGAGTAACCGGTATGCCCATTTGTTTTAAATATAAATGCTCGAACAGGAGGCGTCACTAGATGGTATGCATTTTCATTTGTCACCGTAGCTAACAGTTGTGCCCAAGAGTGAAATACCTTCGTATAGGACTTCTTTCAGCTCAGCAGCTAGTGCCTCCAGAAAGTGGCTCCAGGAAGCTATTTGTACAGTTGGGCTTTGATGGCCCAAGAATTGCTCCAACTGGAAAAGGTGCAGTTTGTTTGCTGGAGTCACAGTCCTGCACCAAACACTGAATTGGCCACATTTGTTCCCTTGAACTTTTGGACAGTGGCAGCCCATCTACATTCAGGGAAATGTTCTACAGACTCGGGCAAATGAACTCTCTGGAGAATATTACGCTTCAATCCAGAGACGACACCAAAGGGACAGTACTGGCCAGGAGGTAGTGAAGTTATCCCTGCTACTTCTGCGGTGTTGCGAAGGGCATGAAGCAATGTTCTAGCATCTGACGGAAGACCTGCAGAAACAAGGGTGGGATTTTAAGATCCCAAGAAGTGACGTCAGTGACGTCTGTGTAGTTCTTTGCTCTACAGCCAATTTGGCCGGAAGGCTGGCAAAGCTGTCAGGGGTGCCAGAAACGTGTTCATATCTCTCTCCAATCTCTGTGCCGACAGCAGTGTCAATGCTCAATTCGGAAGAATCAATACTTGCCTCCGAGTCGGTGTCTCGAAGCAACTCTGCGAACTCCTCATCGACGTAGAAAACCCGACGAATGCTTTCCGAGCTTACATTTGTACAGGCGGGAACCGTTGTACTCGCAACGCGCAAACAAGAGGAGTTTCCAACGCCACTCTCGGACGTTACGTGTACAGAGATCGACGTCGGAGGGAATGAAAAGTTGCGTGACGCTCTCGGCACAGCTAAACTTTCAAAAAGTGTGCTGACCTCATGGTTCGCTCTTTTTCTGACGTGGCGTTTCGAGGTAACTGCATAATCGGTCGGTTAAAATGACCACTAAATCATGTTACACAAAATACAGAACACCGTTTCCTACTTCAGACAAGCCGAAACTAAGCGAAACGGGAGTAAGTCATGCGGCACTTATACAGACGAGCTTCAATTTCCTACGCAACCGAAATTCACGTGAGATTTCAGATGGCGTATACGCACCGTGGGGTAGTCAGTTGCCTTCAAACAGCCTCAAAACTTTACCGCGCGCCAAAGGCCAAACAAAAGTAAAGCGAAATGGCGTCAACCACGCGTAAACTCGCGCACTCGCTTTTTTTTCCGTCATGGGGGTATGTATGAATGAATGGATGGATGGCAATGGCTATACCCTTTGTAACGAGTGGTAGCTTGCGCCACCTGGCCTAACATTTTGTCATCCTTTTTTATTTTGTATAAATTTTGTTCTATACACACCCCCCCCTTTTTAAAGTATTTCCATTGCTTATTTACGTTACGTCACGAGATAAGGGTTGCCAGACGTGATTTGCCTTTTTCGGTTTTGACACACTAAATTTCGCTTTCTTTTGATAACTCATTTCTGCTTAATTACGTTCTGCACTCGTTACACTAGACTTTGAAGAAGCAGTCTAGAAAAGCACGTAGTGCTGCAAAGCCCGAACGACACGCTCTTAGTATGAGCCCGTATCTCACACGCGCATGCAGGAGCAGCGCACATGGACGCACATTTCGGGTGTGCAGGATCGCAAAAGAGCATTTTGTCCTAGCAGCTTCTGCAGCCTCTGTTACTTTTTACTTGTGCTCTCGAACCAACTTTCCTTACCCGGTGCCCCCAAATCTTGATAAAAATAAATATGTAAAAAATGTTTCTAAAATCTCGTGTTTTTTTTTTTAAGACTAAAGTAAAACAATTTGTATGCGCGCGTGATACATAGGTTTGCCGAAAATGGTTCTAAATTGGTGGTGACTGTCAAAGCTGATGTTTATACATAATTAAAAAAAAAGGTGAGCGGATTAAACTTAATGACGGAACGCAGCAAATCTCCATTGTACGTCTATAGTATGTGCACATATCAGCATCCTCAAAAGGTCATTGCAACCTGTCCACGCGACGTCTTTTGGATGTCCGTTCTGTACAATGTCTAATTTCTAGTATCCATAGAACATCCTCAGAACATTGCATCTGGATATGGACGTTTGGATAAAACGGCTACATTCAATGGATGTCGGTGGTTGACTGGGATATCTTTTATCTTAGTTGACATTCGTGGACCTCTAGGTTCACCTTTTCCCCTCATCTTGACACTGGTTTGTGTCCGGGTGCGGGCAGACGTCCTGTCGGCGGCCCACTTCGCCGCAGGCGCAGCCGTACTGCACAAACCTCCTGTGCGGTCTGCACCGTGTGTATGCACTGCCCACCTTCACATAGAAGAGCACGTGGGGCCCCTGAAAGGTTAGCAGGGCCGAGTTGGACTTTCCTAGCATTCTGGCGTGCAATATGTTGTGTCCTTTCGCGGACAGTAGCTCCATCAGCTACCGTTCAGACGACTCTGCCTCGATTCCGTGTACAGCTCCCCTCACTGTTCCGGGTATTGGTCTGAGGTATGGTAGAAGGTCGTAGGTTACAGTCCCCAGCTGGACCTTTTGTAACCTCATAGAGTTTCAATGCAAAGCCTTCGCTCGCCGTGCTCGCCATGATTAGATTTTGTGCCCAGTGCGTCTGCATTGTCAAGTGTGCGTACAACTCCTTGGTTGGTATTATGTTTGCCATCGCCAGGCCTTGCGATATGGCTCGGTCCGTCCATGATGCCACCTTCATGCCTGCCCTCGGCCTTAAGACGACCTTGTACTCGTCCTCCGGGAGTGTGGAAGCCTTCTCCATTTCTGGGAAACTCCAGCACCTCCCCTCTATCATTGGTTGTTAGCAGCTTGCCCCATTGATCCCGCCGCGTCGGCTCTCTGCTTCTCTTCTTTCAACGTTCCTGCGGTCGTTGAGGATTGTAACCCACGGACCGTTTTGGTCCAGGGTCCTGCCGCTGTCCTCATTGAACTCCACCGTCACTTCCTCCGCGTCTTTGTCTTTTTCGTCCTGCATGTCGATTTCTTTAGATATCCTTTCCGCCGCCATTTGCGTCATTTTTGTTTATACGCACCGCGCCTAACGGGTGTTCTCCCGGTCAGGCCTAAGGTTAGGTTCAACGCCAGCTGCTCTCGGCCGCACAGGTGTTGGCGCCTGTTCGTGTGTGAGGGACATAAAAAGTATGTGGAGAGCAAGTGTTTTTAAACTTGTTTTTGGCGCATCGGAACACAAGGAGGGCACACAAGCAATGGATAACATAAAGAGCACGAGGAACGCGCGATGGCGAAACAAGCAAGCACTGTCATTGGGCAAAATTAAAGCGGCACAAGCATCTGGATGCATGCGGAGGGGAGCGTAAACAAATGCACGAGGCGTGCAAAGAACTGACAAACTTGTAAGCTCTAGGCGCACATACGCATAGCTTACCTCTCAATACCTTTGGCAGAGTGGGATGGGGAGTATGTCGCATCAGAGTCTGGCATGCTGCTGGAAGCAGGAAATATGCAGTTGTATCGCACCTCGCTGCTGCAGTAGGGGGCGGCACAGTGAACGGTAATGGCTCCTACATGACCAGGAAAAACTGCCATCCCTCCAGGGAGATTCATCTTGACAGTGTAGGCCCTCAGAGTTCCTTCTGCCTTGCAGGATGCAGCAGTCCAGCTGCTGAGACTTAGGCCTTCAAAGATCACTTTTATACTACAATGTTTTTCACAATGCTTGAATGATGCAATTTGGGCGATCCATAGTTTCTAAAACTTAGAAGAATGGATAGTTGGGCGAGTTGATGGGACCTCATTCTAGGAAACAGTGCGAAAACAGACGAGGACGTAAAGAATCACACGTGACGAGCGCTGCGCTCATCACGTGTGTTTATTCTACGTCCTCGTTGGTTTTCACGCTGTTTCCTACGATGAGTTTCTAACAGTTGCCACGAGCACATCAAGCATCCAAGGCATGACGCATCCCTGCAATTTTATAACTCATGCATTCTTAAAATATTCTGCATTCAAAGAAAAACTGACACTGTATAGAAATGGCCCTGCTTTTATATCTGCTTTCTAAATGTATGATTTGTGTTTTGTTTCTCATTTACAAAAGACTATTAGCAAGCACCCAGTCAAAATATGGAGCTAATAATGTAAAACTGGGGGATGGGCGCTCCTTAGGTTTACAATATATAAAGATATGTCCTCTGCATATTTGTTTAAATGTTAAAAAATGAGAAGTGGGCACTTGTGGAATTGGCAGATGCTTGGTATTTTGCAGCAACCGAGCGTTATCTCTTCGTTCAAGGAAGCACATGCAATTGCGAGCCTGCTAAAGCCACTTTCATGTACACAATGGATGTGGTTGCAAGCATAGGGGTACCAAATCGAGACACTGTGCTTGCTGTTGTGTATAGTCTGTTGCAACAAGATCTTCAGGAGAGGCTTTGCACGTAGAAAGCAAGCCTTCATCCTCACAAAAGGGGCCTGGTGTGCCCTGGACTGCTATATATGGTGTGCCCATGGCACTGTTTTGGTATAAGTGGCAGTTGCCAACATCATCGACCTCACAATAAGCAACTGTAAGCGGTTATGGGACCGCATGTTTCAGTGTTCCATTCTGCAACGCCAGGAAAAAATGGTACATATGTATCGCATGCAGCATTTTTCCTCTGCGTAACAGGAAGCTGAGCTCCTGCAGAGCAACGGTTTATTTTTTGGCAGCAGTGATTGTTCAAGTCATTACTTCAAGTGTCACAGTTGCTTTCAAATCAAGATAAAATAGTACCATAAATTTTCAGTGTTCTAAATACTATAAAGTTTCACTAAAACAAACAAAACAGAAAAAACGGCCAATAATGAAGAGCATCTTATCCTTGCGGATTTCTGGAAAACCTAGAGTTAGGTAACAAAAGCCATTTTGATAAGTAAAAACAAGTTGTGGCTGCTTCAGTTCCCAGGCACTTGCAGCGTCTCGAACTAATAAATTTGAGCATGAACTCGCTATCTTGAGAGCTTTCCCTGAAATCATGCTTACGCACAAGTGGCCGTTCAGTACGCGAGCCACTCATGGGAACGGGCACGACCAGCAGAGGCGCATCACAGGGCATCTCCGTTGGATGACCGGTTTCCTATTGTTCCGCTGTGCTTTGGCTGCGCATACACGCTCCAACGCTCGCGGGTAGACGAAGCTTCTTCCAAGTTATGAAGCTCGAATTGGGAGGCCGGGACGAGAAAAGAATTCCCGCCGGTGGCTTGTAAGATGTAGCGGCTGTTTGAGAAAACAGAGCCGTGCATTTTGGTCCAAGTGAATAAACTGCATCGCAGAACATGACGACGGTGAGTGTGCAGGCGAGCTGGTGGATGCTGATCATGTTGAAAATTTAACGAGTCTGAGGTAAAAATACCTAGAAGAAAAAGGATTGTGACGTTATTAGGCTTGGTAGACATCGGCTCGTAGACAAATTTCTCGTCTTGCTTTGGTGTACACAATTACCATTCTAGTATAAGCATTTTATTTCATTTCATTTCATTTATTTCGATCAGGAGAGGTGGGTACAGCAGATAGGCCGAAGGCCCCTACCAGGTAGCCTGCTAACACCCAAACAAAAAAAAGAAAACGAAGGGGGGGGGGAGAGTGAGAGAGGTTAGATAAACAATAAACACTAATGATAACAACACTATGCACAGACGGAACAGAAAGAAACTTGAACAGCAGGCCGACGGCCCTAAGGGCACCGCCAGCGCCACGCCGAAGCCGGGACCCGCCAAGCTACGGCCGAACACATCCTACTCGAATGAGTTCAACCCCAGCCCGGCGGGCCCCAAGCAACAGCGCAGCGTCGGCGGTGCCCCGAGAACCGTCGGACGGGCCACCCGCGCACCATCTCGCCCCGTACGCGTGGGCAATCCTCCCCCACTGAGTACAAATAAAGTATTAGAATCTTTTGATTCAGGTAACGTCATGCTCGCAAACACACCACTACAGTCACTACCACCTCCGCGATATTCAGTTTTCTATGATGCGTAGTTTCTTTACTGGGTGTCGGAAAACACGGTTCTCTTTTCTGCCAAACACCCTCAGTCCGAACACGTATGTCACGCAGACTGCTGCACAATGCGACGTTCATGAAACTCACAAAATCCCCAGCACTCCGCTCGGTCCCGTCGGCGACGGTAAGCAGAAGCAGAGTGATGGCGTCCACAACTACGGTCACCGCTGGCGGATGCCTCGAAGTTGTCCTCACAGAAACGAGGAATGTGGAGGAGGCCCTCGGTGTCGTCTTCTTGCCCGCGGCCAACGTAACCATTCGTGTCTTCGCGAACCTTGCTTCGAGAACGGGGTGAAGTGCGAAGCTCGGGAAGAAAACCGGGTTCCTTATAGTTCTCGCGGCGGGACCGGAAAAACGACGGAGCTGAGGAGTCGGCCGCCGCGCTGTTGTTGAAGCGATGTTTATTAGAAAATCGACGTTGTAGTTAAGTTGCGCTTTGGGCGCACATGTCACTGTCGATTGGAAAGGGAAATAGGGGAAAAAAGAGATAGAGGAGTAGAGAGGGGGATGGGGGAAGGGAATCTTTTCAGAGTGTTAGCTTTCCTACGGCTTTCGGTACAGAATCGCGACTCCTGGAACTACTGAAAACCTCTGGATGTAAGATCTCCAGGAGCCCCAGGAGCAGCAAGCAACCCAGATTTCTTGGTCTTAGAGGATCTCGAGTAGTTCCGTGCTCTTTAAAAAGCTGACTACACTCTTCAGTGCCTTGTCTGTAGTAACTCGTGACGCTCTTGGACGCAGGAGTTCCTCCAAGTTGGTACTAGGTAGCCCTAGGCGGGAAAAGGCATCACGGAGGTTGGTGCGCTCCTCTTCGGTGATCAGTGCACTGCAGGAGATGTTCGGCGTCGGCCGTTTCCTCACGGGTCGGGCACATCACTCCCGCGTAACAAGGCAAGGAGACAACATCATTGGCTCCGTTTGTCAAACAATAATAGCTGTATTACATCACCTACATCCTAAGATTCGATGTTGTTGTCGAAATATAATGTACATGTGTCTAAAGAGAGCGATCATAGTAACTTTCGGAATCTCCACGAAATTAACTATTTTATTGGTTGAATTTCACGGAGGTGGCGGGGACGATATAGATGGACTCCCCAAGAGGAAATAGTGCCTTTGTATTTCTATCGCTGCGAGTTTATTTGGGCGTCTTGCCATCTAGAACTGGTCATTTTTATCGACTGAAGCCCAACAAATGATATGCTTTCAAAAACAATTAAGCTTATCCAAAAAGTCCTTGTGTGTCCCTTTAAATAAGATATTTACGTTGTGGGGGAAAGTGAGCCGCGCTGCATGTGGATGGACGGCGCCGTGAGCGGGGAAGAAGAAAAAGGACGCTCGATGGCAGGGCGCGAGAGAGACAGTTCCAAGGGCGGTGGACCAACGGAAAGAGCGGGTGCCGAACGAAGACCTCCAACGAAAGATACGGACTCTCAGGAGCCCAGGAAAGACCTGGAAGACAGCGAGCACATAAGTAGCCATTAAACATTTCTTGATGATTGCGCTCCCTCGTGTGGATTCCTCGGGGCGAATGGAACTCGGCCTGATCAGTGCGATATTCATAGGCGACCCACAACGTAGAACACATTTGTAAAAAATAAGAGACATTAATGGCGCAGATGTATCAAATACAGCATCTTGTCTCTCGATTCATACTAAGAATGATATACAATTCACTTGGCCAATGCACACTTCAATAATGAACCACATTGTAACGGGCTCTAAAAAGTGCCAAATATCTACAACTAAAAATAGAATCGATCCAAAAAAAGTGTAGCCAGAAATATGGGTCACCTAAGTGAAGAAACTGATCTGCAAAATCTATGCACAAAGAACTAGGAATGTTGCGTTTTAGAGGCCAGATGAAGTATGATATTAT
>JAZHYW010070270.1:0-63510 GCA_037355805.1 Ixodes ricinus
CGTTCACGCCGCTTTGCGACGACAGTCTGCAGCGGCTCATTACCAGAAAAGTGGTTCCACATCCATTTCAGTTCAGTTCGTCCACGGCAGTCGCCAAACCCCGAAGGAGAGGATTTATTCGAACAGAATGCCTCTAAAACAATGCAGCTTTTTTAGTGGTCAGGATAGACTCTCTTCTGTCTGTTTTGTTATATTGTCACAGATGCTTGCTCCAGTCCTATTTTCTATCAATATTTACTATTCTGGAAAGTTCCAGGCCATGCTCAGCTGTCATCGTATGTTCTGGTGGAGGTGCTGCACACTTTACCCATAGCCCTTCACTCTGTGTGGACCCTGGCGGCTCCTCAGCCGAGTTGCCCGATAACAATTAAGACACGGGTAGCGGATTATCCCGCGTCTTAAACGCCCGGCGAGCCGTGAACCAAGTCCTATCCCAAGCCCGGCAGAAAAACCGCAAGACGAGCGAGTACCGCAAGGACGAACCTTGGAAATGCACCACGAAGAACCTGAAATCCGAGCCAGTCGCTGCTACCAGCAAGAACCACCGGAATTCGGTCTTTTGCCAGAAAACCGAAGCTGACTAAGCCAACAATGACAAACCTGTAGCAGCAAACCACGTCCGCTCCCATCATCGTTTGCATGCCCGTCGCACCTCGCACTCCGATGCCCTTTCACGCAAGGTGTATGAAGACGTCGAGGGCTGGATTGAAATATATGGCCGTGTCGCCCGCCACAGTGGGTAGACGGACAACCAGCTCCTGCAGAACCTATACTTCTCGTGGAAGAAACTGCCAGGCACTGGTTTGAGAACCACGAATCCTCCTTAACGTCGTGGGAAGTTTGCAAGATCGAGCTGAAGTGCACGTTCATCAGCCAACATTGACCAGGGAGAGCCGAATTCCTGATTCTGTCCAGGATGCGGCCCCAACGAGAGCGTCACCGCCTTCGTGGAAGATGTTTTGGGCGTGATCGAGCACCCACGCCAACCCTGATGTTACAGAAGACAAGAAGCTAAGAATCCCATGTCCCTCATGTGAGGTACAACACCTCCGGCAGCCTTGTCCGCAACTCCACGACAACAGTCGAAGGGTTCATATCACCGCGGCTTCCAACATTGAATGTACACTGCAGGCCCGAGCCTGTCGCTATCAACAACTCCCCAGCTTCTCGACACTCGAGTCGTCCAGCTGCAACTTCGACGCCAGCCTCCCAGGCATCCGCGACATCCACGACGTTGTCCGGGAGGAGACCAGGAAGCTACTTCCTGCCATCAGTTGCCCGGCTTTTATTTTGATTGCCGAGATTGTTTCGGAACAAGTTCGACAGGCTATTCATCTGGAGTCTTCTTCGAGCGAAGCGGCATCTGACGATCCGAGGGCGACTTATGCCACAAAGTCACGACGACCGCCATCGGCTACCCGTTACTATTCAATGCCGATTCAACGAGACACCCCAACGCCGAAGCATTCATACATGCCCGAGCTTGCTGCATTGATGCAGAAAACTACCAGGAAAATTTGCGGATTAGAAGCCAGCCCTGCAGCTTCAGTGCATCAGATGTCAGTGGCCGCACATGACGTATGATTACAAGACGGCATCAGTCGGTCAAAGTTGCCACTCGACCAAACTGAACACCGACGTGCCAGGAGCGTCATCCGACAACAAGCAGCACAGGTACTATGACTGAACGCCTGACACGAGACTGTCGCAGAAAGAACTCGTTATGGAACCATTTGCAAAGAACCAATAATTATGTAATCAAGTGGAAATCAACATATTTGATACACTAACCAAATAAACATATTTCCGCTCGCCTTTACGCCTTCAGAGTCTATACACAAAGAATTGTGTTCACCGCACGTGCTGGAACTTTTGAGGACACTCGCATCTCTGACCCCTCAATATTAATTAATGGGACATACCAGACTGGTTGCATTGGGCTGCACTCGTTCCACTTCTCCTGAACATATGGCGCATCCGAAAACCAACTCCAGTGATGTGAAAATGTTATTTATTAATTTATTCTCTCCAGGGGCCTTTGTAGGCATTGCAGAGAGGATACTTAAAACTACGCACATGATAATAACATTAAAGCACACTGCTGTAACTTGTTAATTGCAAAAACAAACACACCTCTGAGCATCTAGTTTAATGGTATGTGTTCATGCATTGTTATATAGCAGGACACTTCCTATACGTATGACACAATAGACCCTTTGCAAAACCCCATCAAGCAACACAACTGTCGCCATTTTTTTTCGGCGTAAAGCACACGAATATGCCCCAGTTCACGTCGAACGTTAATGCAGCATTCGAGTCCAATAGGCGCTCAGCCGAGTTCACAGTGATGGCGGACATAACATTCTTGTCGAACAAATGCCCAAAGTATGAAGGCCTTGGGCAATTAGAGTAGTAGCTACTGTAATTCGTTCCATCACAATTTGGCAAGCGGCGAAGGCTACAGTCTCGGTGAGTCAATATGCATGTTGGAGAGAGGCACATGACAACATATCATCAGAGTGCTCGTCAGCACAGATTTGTCACATGCCTTCACTCCGTCAATCTGATTGGCACGAGGGGGCTGTGGCGGTTGCCCTTTTCCAGGTTATGGTAATACGAAGTATAGGCAGCCCACACTTTAGAAAGAAGTCTATTGAAGAGACCGAAAGGAATGGTAGTCAACATTTTTCAACAAGACTGCTTTTCGGGCAAGGGATGAACACAAATATGAATCATCTTGTACAGGTAACTAGAACAAGTAAATAATTGACCGACTAATACAATGCACTCTTGATGAAAAAAAGTATTGCTGCAATAAATCCTACGAAAGAGAAAAATGTGCAATTAATCTATGCGTACACCAAAACATAGCAAGTCGAATAGCATTGAAGCAGGTGCCTGCAACGATTTATTCATCCCCACACTCAATAAAAACGTCATCCTCGCAGCTGAAAATAAGTGTGCAATTCGCACTCACAAAAAAGGAAGAAAAGCGATCGAATGTAGAATCGTCGATTAGCACAAAAGGTTAAAGATCGCAGGAGCTTCCTCGCTAAAAGTTTCTATGGTTATTCAGGTGACGCAGGGCTGAAACAACTTCCCCTAGGTCCTCACGCGACGTATACCTTTCGCTTCGATTCTCAGACGTTCAAACGAAGCTAGAAAAATGCGAATATATTATGCTAGGAGTTATATCGTAAAATTGTTTACAAGTACAAAACGTAAAGATCGCAGGAGCTTCCTCGCTAAAAGTTGGCTGTGATTATGCAGTTACCTAGGGCTGAAACGAATTCCCCTAGGCCCTACGTCCGACGTATACATTTCGCGTCGATTCTCAGACATTCCAACGTTCAAACAAAGCTAAGAGAAAGCGAAAATTGCATGCTAAAAGCACTCAAAGTTCTATCGATCCTCGAACACATCCGGGAATCCGAGCACCGGTACGGCGATACGGCTGATGCTGTCTCGCAGGTGTTAATATCCAGATGATACAGGGCGATCTTGCGGAAAAAGGTAATAAAGTCTCATTTCTTCATATTTTCACATTATACCTGCGTCAGCGAGCACGAAGAAGACCGAAGTCGTCGGAAAGCAGCTACACATCGCGGCTACCGCGCACCGAACAAACTCGCATTCCCCAGCTCTGGGCGCTGCCATCTTACCGGTGACGTCACGGCTCTTGTGAGGTCACGTGACGTGTGGTCACTTTTGCGTACAAAATGGCGGCAACCGGGGGGGGGTGCCACTTCGAACTTCCGGTTTATCACTTAAGCCCCTCTACCTCGTTGCGTTTGATCCAACGAGGTAGAGGGGCTTAGAGCGATAAACCGGGGTTCCGGTCTGCACTCGAAAGTGACCCCCATAAGGCGGCTGCCATTGTACGCAAATTTGACCACTCGTCACATGACCAAACCAAATACGTGACGTCACAGGAAAGATGGCAGCGCCCAGGCAGCGGCTGGTCCCAGCTGGGCCGGAGCTTGTCGGATGCGTTGTTTGTTGTCGTTCGTGTCGGCGAGTTGATTTCAGACGCGGAAGCCGTCATATGAGGCCGGTCGAAAGCGACTTCAGAGTTCAGCGTGGTGTCTGACGTAGGTATAACGTGAACAGAAGGAGGAACGGTGTGCATTTCGCTGGTGACCGACGGGGATATTGCCACGAAAGAGACAATCGGCCCTACGTTGCTCGGACCTCGGATTGATTCGGATACCGCAAGTAAATTTTAAGGCGACGTTTCTGTGCTCTCGTTGACCATCGGAATCTTCGAGGTCTGCAGTGAAGCGTGTGCAATATGTTTGGATACGCAGTTTAGCGACGGAAATTGCGTGAGTCGTGCTTGGCAGTGTGCAATCGTGGTGCCGCTTCGTTCAAATGACCGAAGGCTCACTTTGGTTGTGCGGCGCACCGGAGAGCTGCCTTCAAGTGCTTCAAGTTGGTAGTTCCTGTGCCGTGCTTTAGGTGATGCTGTGCTGCTTCCTAAATTGTTCTGGCGTAGACGTGCACTTTCACGGAGCACAGGTGTTGCAGTTGGTATTGATTCCGCTTGTCTGTCGCACGTTTCGTCGACACAAGTTTCATCAACACTCGGTACGCGAATTGCAAGCTGTATGGGCATTTCATCGCGCGTGTTACCTACCCAGTCCACCCGTTCACGCCGCTTTGCGACGACAGTCTGCAGCGGCTCATTACCAGAAAAGTGGTTCCACATCCATTTCAGTTCAGTTCGTCCACGGCAGTCGCCAAACCCCGAAGGAGAGGATTTATTCGAACAGAATGCCTCTAAAACAATGCAGCTTTTTTAGTGGTCAGGATAGACTCTCTTCTGTCTGTTTTGTTATATTGTCACAGATGCTTGCTCCAGTCCTATTTTCTATCAATATTTACTATTCTGGAAAGTTCCAGGCCATGCTCAGCTGTCATCGTATGTTCTGGTGGAGGTGCTGCACATTTTACCCATAGCCCTTCACTCTGTGTGGACCCTGGCGGCTCCTCAGCCGAGTTGCCCCGCGTCTTAAACGCCCGGCGAGCCGTGAACCAAGTCCTATCCCAAGCCCGGCAGAAAAACCGCAAGACGAGCGAGTACCGCAAGGACGAACCTTGGAAATGCACCACAAAGAACCTGAAATCCGAGCCAGTCGCTGCTACCAGCAAGAACCACCGGAATTCGGTCTTTTGCCAGAAAAACCGAAGCTGACTAAGCCAACAATGACAAACCTGTAGCAGCAAACCACGTCCGCTCCCATCATCGTTTGCATGCCCGTCGCACCTCACACTCCGATGCCCTTTCACGCAAGGTGTATGAAGACGTCGAGGGCTGGATTGAAATATATGGCCGTGTCGCCCGCCACAGTGGGTAGACGGACAACCAGCTCCTGCAGAACCTATACTTCTCGTGGAAGAAACTGCCAGGCACTGGTTTGAGAACCACGAATCCTCCTTAACGTCGTGGGAAGTTTGCACGATCGAGCTGAAGTGCACGTTCATCAGCCAACATTGACCAGGGAGAGCCGAATTCCTGATTCTGTCCAGGATGCGGCCCCAACAAGAGCGTCACCGCCTTCGTGGAAGATGTTTTGGGCGTGATCGAGCACCCACGCCAACCCTGATGTTACAGAAGACAAGAAGCTAAGAATCCCATGTCCCTCATGTGAGGTACAACACCTCCGGCAGCCTTGTCCGCAACTCCACGACAACAGTCGAAGGGTTCATATCACCGCGGCTTCCAACATTGAATGTACACTGCAGGCCCGAGCCTGTCGCTATCAACAACTCCCCAGCTTCTCGACACTCGAGTCGTCCAGCTGCAACTTCGATGCCAGCCTCCCAGGCATCCGCGACATCCACGACGTTGTCCGGGAGGAGACCAGGAAGCTACTTCCTGCCATCAGTTGCCCGGCTTTTATTTTGATTGCCGAGATTGTTTCGGAACAAGTTCGACAGGCATTTCAACTGGAGACTTCGAGCAAAGCGGCATCTGACGAACCGAGGGCGACTTATGCCACAAAGTCACGATGACCGCCATCGGCTACCCGTTACTATTCAATGCCGATTCAACGAGACACCCCAACGCCGAAGCATTCATACATGCCCGAGCTTGCTGCATTGATGCAGAAAACTACCAGGAAAATTTGCGGATTAGAAGCCAGCCCTGCAGCTTCAGTGCATCAGATGTCAGTGGCCGCACATGACGTATGATTACAAGACGGCATCAGTCGGTCAAAGTTGCCACTCGACCAAACTGAACACCGACGTGCCAGGAGCATCATCCGACAACAAGCAGCACAGGTACTATGACTGAACGCCTGACACGAGACTGTCGCAGAAAGAACTCGTTATGGAACCATTTGCAAAGAACCAATAATTACGTAATCAAGTGGAAATCAACATATTTGATACACTAACCTAATAAACATATTTCCGCTCGCCTTTACGTCTTCAGAGTCTCTACACAAAGAATTGTGTTCACCGCACGTGCTGGAACTTTTGAATACACTCGCATCTCTGACCCCTCAATATTAATTAATGGGACATACCAGACTGGTTGCATTGGGCTGCACTCGTTCCACTTCTACTGAACATATGGCGCATCCGAAAACCAACTCCAGTGATGTGAAAATGTTATTTATTAATTTATTCTCTCCAGGGGCCTTTGTAGACATTGCAGAGAGGATACTTAAAACTATGCACATGATAATAACATTAAAGCACACTGCTGTAACTTGTTAGTTGCAAAAACAAACACACCTCTGAGCATCTAGTTTAATGGTATGTGTTCATGCATTGTTATATAGCAGGACACTTCCAATACGTATGACACAATAGACCCTTTGCAAAACCCCATCAAGCAACACAACTGTCGCCATTTTTTTTCGGTGCAAAGCACACGAATATACCCCAGTTCACGTCGAACGCTAATGCAGCATTCGAGTCCAATAGGCGCTCAGCCGAGTTCACAGTGATGGCGGACATAACATTCTTGTCGAACAAATGGCCAAAGTATGAAGGCCTTGGGCAATTAGAGTAATAGCTACTGTAATTCGTTCCATCACAATTTGGCAAGCGGCGAAGGCTACAGTCTTGGTGAGTCAATAGGCATGTTGGAGAGAGGCACATGACAACATATCATCAGAGTGCTCGTCAGCACAGATTTCTCACATGCCTTCACTCCGTCAATCTGATTGGCACGAGGGGGCTGTGGCGGTTGCCCTTTTCCAGGTTATGGTAATACGAAGTATAGGCAGCCCACACTTTAGAAAGAAGTCTATTGAAGAGACCGAAAGGAATGGTAGTCAACATTTTTCAACAAGACTGCTTTTCGGGCAAGGGGTGAACACAAATATGAATCATCTTGTACAGGTAACTAGAACAAGTAAATAATTGACCGACTAATACAATGCACTCTTGGTGAAAAAAAGTATTGCTGCAAAAAAACCTACGAAAGAGAAAATTGTGCAATTAATCTATGCGTACACCAAAAATAGCAAGTCGAATAGCATTGAAGCAGGTGCCTGCAACGATTTATTCATCCCCCACTCAATAAAAACGTCATCCTCGCAGCTGAAAATAAGTGTGCAATTCGCACTCACAAAAAAAGGAAGAAAAGCGATCGAATGTAGAATCGTCGATTAGCACAAAAGGTTAAAGATCGCAGGAGCTTCCTCGCTAAAAGTTTCTATGGTTATTCGGTGACGCAGGGCTGAAACAACTTCCCCTAAGTCCTCACGCGACGTATACCTTTCGCTTCGATTCTCAGACGTTCAAACGAAGCTAGAAAAATGCGAATATATTATGCTAGGAGTTATATCGTAAAATTGTTTATAAGTACAAAACGTAAAGATCGCAGGAGCTTCCTCGCTAAAAGTTGGCTGTGATTATGCAGTTACCTAGGGCTGAAACGAATTCCCCTAGGCCCTACGTCCGATGTATACATATCGCGTCAATTCTCAGACATTCCAACGTTCAAACAAAGCTAAGAGAAAGCGAAAATTGCATGCTAAAAGCACTCAAAGTTCTATCGACCCTCGAACACATCCGGGAATCCGAGCACCGGTACGGCGACACGGCTGATGCTGTCTCGCAGGTGTTAATATCCAGATGATACAGGGCGATCTTGCGGAAAAAGGTAATAAAGTCTCATTTCTTCATATTTTCACATTATACCTGCGTCAGCGAGCACGAAGAAGACCGAAGTCGTCGGAAAGCAGCTACACATCGCGGCTACCGCGCACCGAACAAACTCGCATTCCCCAGCTCTGGGCGCTGCCATCTTACCGGTGACGTCACGGCTCTTGTGAGGTCACGTGACGTGTGGTCACTTTTGCGTACAAAATGGCGGCAACCGGGGGTGCCACTTCCGAACTTCCGGTTTATCACTCTAAGCCCCTCTACCTCGTTGGGTTTATCACTCTAAGCCAGGGGGAAGCCGCCGCTTCCCATGCAACCTCCTCAGAATTTACGGCTCTCCATGCTGGCCGCCATGAGAAAACTCGGTACCAGTGTTGCTGCATCTGTAGGTCATCTTTAAGTTAAAGCTGACGGAGAAAATCTGGCAACGGGGCAACGCCGATGTACGCTGGAAGCTAGAGCCGGTTTGCTTTCGTTGTTTTTGTATGGTCGGAGCAAGTCTGGCAACAACGCACGTTGTTTTGCTTCGACGGGAAGCCAGCAACAACCCACGTTGTTTCGCTTCGCCGGGAAGCCAGAAGCTCCGCTGTTTGCGAACACATGTAGCGAGGATGTGACCGGAGAAGTGCCCCTGTGATGTTCCCGGAAGACGGAAAGTATCATTCGTAATCGTCGTGTGTGCTTTGGAAGCGAAGGGAGTCGCCGGATCCACGAGTGCGCGACCACAATCCAAGGTTCACGACAGCGACGCGTTGACTTCGGCGATCTCGTTCTGTTTGGTGCAACACGGCGATGCGACAAAGAGCTGAAACGTTCGTGGTGTGTGTGCGGTGCTTGGAGGTAGAAAGCCACATTAACCCGGAGCGCAAATTGGTTGTTGTGGCGTTGAGTTTAACGGGTTCAGTTCCGTCGTCGTCAGCTGATCCAGTCCAGCTGGGGCGAGCGTCTTTAAAAGTAAATCTTCCTTCGTTCCGTTTCAAAACGTCGAAGATTCTTGACGCATACCTTGAGTAAAAAGGTGCGGGCGTTTTCAACAAAATTACGTCGTTTTAATTGAACAATGGACTCCGGATTGTTGTCCTAAATCTGCCGTTTTTATGCTTCGCGTTGTTTTACTGCGTTTCCGCAGCGACGTGTTTGCACAGCGACGCGCACCGCTCGAGTAGATGATTCGGTCCTGCAAACGACCGGTTATACATAATTTCAGGATCGATATTTAAATTTTCCTGTAAATCTCGTGTGAGTTTGTTGCGCTCATCATGCGGTGTGAATAAATTTGGGCAAGATTTCCTACCTGCCCACAGACGCATGAACTGAGACCATTTTTTACGTAGTGAACATAGTGCTTTTTATTTGTTTTAGGAGGAGGCGTTGGTGCATTTAATATGGTACAATCACTTGAAAGTTCATAAATAGGGAGAGCGAGCAAGCTTTCCCAACTTCGTCTCTCTTCTCTCTGGCATTGCCCCTAGTTTCAAATTTCAGTACACATACCTACTAGCAGGTACAAACTGCTCTAAAGCAGGTAAAAGTCTGGGAAGTCGGGACGGTGCGGACTCCGTGTTTCGCGCTTTTCGCAAGGTGAGTGGGGAAGTGCTTTTGCGAGGCGTGCGGAATACGCAGACGATTTTGTTGTACCCGTCGTTTGCGCGTCTCCTGTATTTCATTTATTTCGGCTCGGGAGAGACGGGGGTGCCGCAGATAGGCCGAAGGCAGTGGCGGATCCAAGGGGGGGGGGGGGCGACGGGGGCGGTCGCCCCCAAACCAGGTCGACCCCCCGCTCCCCCTTCTGGGAGGGAAATTTTACATGGGTGGACCCTCCGGTGCACACGAAAGAATGGGAGAATAGCATCCTTACAAATTTTCCGCCCCCCCCCAAAATGGAGTTCTGGATCCGCCCCTGGCCGAAGGCCCATACCGGGTGGCCTGCAACTCAGTGGCGTCACAAGGGGGAGCGGGGGGGGGGGGGGGCGGCGGTCCGCCCCGGGTGCAGCGCTCAGGGGGGGTCGCGGTGGGCCACGATAGCGGGGGGGGGGGGAAGTCGCGGCGGGCTATGCGAGAGCGGGGGGGGGGGGTGTTGCGGTGGGCTACTCGAAAGCGGGGGGGGGGGGTGTCGCGGCAGGCTACCGCCCCGGGTGCCGCTGACTCTCGTGACGCCACTGCTGCAACACCCAAACTAATATTAAAAAAAAAATTAAAAAAGGGTGGGGGGGGGGGGGATAGGATGATCTACAAAGGCGCAATCACAAGCCAAGATTTGCGATAGCTATGCGTTTGGTCTGGTGGGCCGTGTGGTTGTATTTTACCCTGCTCTGGAACGTTTACCCTGGAACGTTCACGGTTTGTGCCGGGCTCACGGTCTCCGAAACCGAAACCAGATCAGCGAGATAACTGCCTTGTGTACTCCGAAATGACGGAAGCAATAAGTTGTCGAAAGCCCGTTTTTAAGGTTTCGAACCTAGTAAACAAAATTAATATAATTAAACTTAGTTGTTTGTTTGCAGGCGGACATATGTAACACAACAATACATTCTCTTTCCCAAACTAAAAGATAGTAACACTCAGTCCGCCGTGTATGGCAGCAACTTCTTCGCTGCTGGCAACGTAAGCGGTTTTCTAATGGCCGCCACCGCGGTGAGCCGCGTTCCCTTTCCCTCTTTCCCCCCCTGCTCTAAGCCTCTCTACCCATAGAGTTATTATAATGTACGCTAGAGGTAGCTAGAGGTCTCAACTGGCGCAGAGCCGTATATTAGGAGAGTTTGGACAATAGGCGGAGCAAAGGCCGCCGCCAGCGCCGAAGATTCCCCCGCGCTTAGAGCGTAAACTAAATTTGTGACACAGCGTCGACCAATCAGGAGACCTCTACTCCATCTCACAAATGTCTGCAGTGAAGACAAAGGTACAGGCGCGTGAGCCTAGCTCAGCGAAACGCTTTTGTTTGTACGAGACCTCGTGCATAGGAGGCACCTTCCAAAGCCACGCGCTCGTGCCCATGCCTTTGTCTGCACTGCTAGAACAGCGTCCTGAGACTGGCTGAAAGAAAGCAGTGCAAAGGGTGGGGTGCGCGAGCGTCTTGAGACGCGGAGTCCCGCTCGGCACGGCTCAAATTATACTTCGTTTCACTTTATCTGCGAGCGAAGCCAAAGCTAGAAGCGCGAGACCAGCGCTTTTTGCATTTCTCCCCAGCTCGTGCGCTCGAGCAAAGCCTGAACGCACGGAGCTTCCGTGCTCGCGCTTCCAGTTTTGCCTTCGCTCGCACATAAGGTGAAACGAAGTATAGTCGTGTCACAAATTTAAAGCACACGACCACCGCTAGGGGCTGTTTCGCGGCCTGTGGTTGGCCCCGAGATGCTCGCCTATTCAAACCAATGTATGGCCAAACTCTCTCAATAAACGGCTCTGAACTGGCGCTAGTGTGCTGCTGCAAATTGAAGCAGACAGCAACCAGTCCGAAATTGACTTCCGGTAATGCATTTCTATGGGAAAAAGCGAACGCATTTTCTCTCTGCGCTCCATTATAAGAGCAAATATCACAAATTATTCGTACGTACTGGGCACATTCGAACATTTCTCAGTTACGCAGACGAAATAATTGGTCAGTTACTGCGTTTTTATTTGAAATTCGTGGCATGAAAAACGGTGCTTAAACCGCTTCGTACGTGTATTTATGTGCACTGTCGGACACTGTTAGCGCGAACACGGCGTCGGCGCTTTCCAGCATGGGGGATATACGTGCAAAACGAACGAAGGACATGTGGAAAACCAAGAGAGACTGCAAGATCTACGCAGTACCACTGGATAAGTACCTCCTGTGAATGCAGACGATCAAAATAAATTGAAAGCCACGTAATATAGTCAGATTTGCAATAAATAACTACTGCTTTATTCTTTCTGCTCATGAATATGTGCGAAGATGCTTGTTCTGGGTTCAAATCATCACCCGCAAGCTCCAAATCTTTGCAAACAGGGAGAAGCCAGAGAACAGGTGCCCGATTAAAACTGCCCGACATAGGAAATAATGAAAAGACACACCTTTCGTAGCCCACATAATTTTTTTTTAACAGATCGTAAAGATGCACGACGGAGTCATTTTCATATAATGACAGAACGGGCATATTAGCGATATATAAGTGCCACCGGAATGCTAGCGAACCTTGAACGCACTCTACATTCCTTTCGATTGTTATTTTGCTTAGAATCGTCGCTCGTTTTTACATACCTGCCATGGAACGGAGGTTTGGGCCTGAAATATAGCGAAGTTTAACATCGTTCAGTGGTAAAGAAAAATGCTGTAACTAAATCAATTACACTTTCACAATATCAATAAAGGTACATACTATCCGGTACAACCGATATAACAAAAGTTATTCACGTTATTTTCCGGCGAAGAGACAAAATTCACGCGCGTTTTCCCATAGGAATGCACAGGAGCACCGCAAAAGAAGACTGGTTGCTGTCTGCTTCAATTTGCCTCCCGGAAGTCGCATAGACACTAGCGCCAGTTGAACCTCTAGCGTACATTATAATAACTCTATGCCTCTACCTCGTTGGTCATATGACAATTGCATTGACAAATAGACATAGAGATCAGTGGCGAATAGCGGCGTGGCGGCGCGGGGAAATCAAATGCGTACCTTGCTCCCCCTTCGGGGGAGCATATAGAGAAACCTCTAGCCAACCTAAAGCCCCTCGATGTGTTTACGTGTCTCGCAAGTAGCGTCAAATGCGCGAGCGCACGAGGCCCATGTCTCGAGCGGCCCTTGGAAGCAAATGGCGGCGCAGCACTGAATTGAGCGGCCCTTGGAAGCGAATGGCGGCGGAGCACGCGCTCGCGGCACGTGTCTCGCGCGTTTCTACAACAATGGTTGGCGGTAGTTGTAAAAAAGGCCTTTATCAAGGGGGCTTTAAGCCAACCAACCCTGTTGCGATCCTAGCGGTTGGCCGTAGAAATGCTGGCAAAAAGCACGAGCGAACGCGAGTGTCGCTGTCGTCACGGCGTCCCAGGCCAACTTCCGGCATACCACTAGCCTGTTGGGACGCCGCCAGGGTCGCGACTGGTGACAACATGACACTTCTATGACGTCATCAGGCGGAAATCGAGGGACCACTTTTTTGGACCCGGTAAACATACCAGTCGGAGACGCGTTCCAGGCACCATAGTGCGACGCCAGTTGGATCTGGAGTCTGAACCCAGGATAGAGTAGGCTACCCAAGCGCCTGCCACATCCGCTACCGCTGCTATGACGCCGCCAGGATCGTGGCCGGCATGAAGTTATTAGAGTTCCCCTCATATGCTCCCCCGAAGGGGGAGCAGAGTTGCGCATTTGATTTCCCCTCGCCGCCACGCCGCTATTCGCCGAGATCCATCACGTGAGGAGCAAAGCATCCGGCGCCGTGCAACAAAGCCACCTTTACGGTCGCTCCGCCGACGTCTCTCGCGCCCCGGCGTATGTTCCCCTGCTTTCGCCCTCCTTTTCCTCCTCTCCTGTTTTCCATGCGCGGCGGCGCGCGCGGCGCCGCTATTCGCCAACTTTAGTCACGTGAGGAGCAAAGCATCCAGGGCGTGCGGGAAAGCCGGCGCTACGGCCACCCACCGAGGCTGAATGTGCAACTCTGCTACCGTAGGTAGCTATACAGGAACTCTAGAAGTTATCTGGGAACCCCGCGCTTATTTTCTAGTTTCGGTTTTTCTTGACGACCTTGAGATCATAATATAGTGTTCACGCAAAATAAAACATTACATTTATGAGGGTACCAGTGTCCCTTTAACCCTTTAACACGCGTAGACATTCTATTTCTATCGTGGAATTTTAACTGAGGCGAGTTTTTTGTCAAATATTGTCACAAAATAAATAATTATCCTGCCTCACTTTTCTTCTAAAACTCGCGGAATAGAAGATTTAATTTATTTAAAATGTTGCATGCGAGTTTCTATCTTTCCCGTATCAACTTAAAAGTCGAAATTAAACAGCGAAGAGACCGAAAAATTGCGATACGTGTAGTACACGCCGGTTTTTGTCAAGGTTCTTGTACGCAGTACAACAGTACACTATGGTACGTGGTACACACAACCTCGTTGGGCACACCGACGTTTACAGCGCGGAAGCGATTTCATCCGGCAACAATGTTCACCACCGACGTGATTATAAATGATTAACATACTACTAGAGGGCGCAACTAAACACATACTTCAGCGGAGGCTTGGCAGACGTTTCGCCATCCATCCTTCTTTAGACGAAGAAAAAAATAATAGAAGGGAAGATAAAACCGTTCAGCCGAGTGCCTCTTCCATGATCCCGACACCAAAATGTCTTATAATTACGTTGTGACTGCCCACAAGCCGACCGGCGTTTGTGCATGCGTTACAGGTCAGCGAAAACATCATAATAGTCAGCTTGGCGACTGGACCTAGTCCGAAAGAATACACGCTTGCGCTTTCACCCGCCACATGGACCTCGCTTCATAATAGCGCTCTCGATCATCTACTCGGCTCGAATTCACTGTCATTCACCCTAATAAACGTCTTGAGAGTGTCCGATCTTGTCGTTAAGCGCGGAAGGCTCCCTTTACCAAAGACCCTTGTTGAAAAGCTGCCTGTTATGTTTGTAACTTGACTGCCCTGTTTACGGATTCAACTGGCTGCCGTGCCGGTTATTTCGGTGCTCTGCGATTTTGCACTTTTATTGCCTAGCTACGGGGCGCACTTGGTCGTCGAATTGCTCGTACCCGGAGCAGTTGATAGTAGAAACCCAACAGAAACTTTAATCGCTGACACATTTGTCTCGCTTTTCGTGTACTTGCAGGCAACTTCACCTCGCCCAATGACATCAACCTTATTCTCGCGAAGAATACGAGGCTCGAGATATACGTCGTGTCGCCCGAAGGCCTGCGACCTGTCAAGGAAATCGGGATCTATGGCAGGATCAGCATCATGAAGCTGTTCCGGCCGCCGGTAAGCTGCTGAATCGTCAGCATTGGTGTTTGTATGCATGTTTGGACAGCGGGAGCCAGCTCCAACTGGTGTCTGGTGTCGCCCCTGTAGATGAGAACTTTAGCCAATGCAGTATTCTCTGTTAGCCTGGTGTTCCTACCGTGCATCACGCAATAGTGATACACAACCGCACGCCGGTGCGATGCTCATCCAGATCGAAACGGGCAGGGGTGCGGATTGAGCCCAGGATCCCTGGGTTCTGCAGCCCCCCTGCTGAATCCTCAGCTTGAGGCATTTTCTGCGGGGTTAGTGGTTGGGCAGCTGTTGATAACCACGGCAATAACCTCAGCGGTGAGGGATTTGTTTTAGCATGTCTCATTGCTGAAACCGTGGAAAAGCGGGCAAAAATGTAATGAAAGGTGTTAAAAACACACTGCCATACAAATGAACATGCTGGATGGATTGATGCTACTGGTTACACGCTGACTGCATTCCAGAATTTACTCAATCTCGCTTGGAGGAGACGCTTTGTACCTCGACGTGAGAAAACCTATCCGCGTCAGGGTTGCTGACTCTGTGTCTCCTCACAATGTGGTCCACTGTGGCTATTTGGATGTGTTTGTGTAAGATTTGAAACACAGCTACAGAAGGCTGGGCAAAATTTTAAAACTCGTTAAAATACTCAAGAGCTTAAAACCTCCAGCCATATTGGAACAATGCATGATTGTTTTTTTTTCGTTTGTGGTAGCTGTTTCTGTTGTGTTGGTCTGCCATTTGTTCGATGTGAACTCTTTTGCATTCTCTTATTGGGGAATTGGGTATATTTTTGCCTGAGCTGAAGAGTTGTAGACACTTTGAGAACACAATTGATAATAAGTTTCTAAGAGAGTTATCTGTCGAGCCTGCGGCAAAAAGTCTATCCCCCTCTAGAAAGGCGATATGCTTGGCATTGCTGTAACCAACATGTAACAACATGATAGTTTGTAACAGTCTCGGGCTGACCAACGTGCGCTTGCCATGTTGACATTTTAGGTTTTCTGCTCCACGATGTGTGGCGAGAAACGTGTACACAGTCAATTGCGTAGTGAAATAAGACGGGTACACTTGCTATTTTTTTTTACGTTACTCTCAGCTTCGTGCACTATTGCGGACGGGTCGCTAATCCATAACAAACGTTTGTTCTTGCAGGGCGAGAAAAAAGACCTATTGTTCTTTCTTACGGCCAAGTACAACGCCGCCATTTTGGAATGCATTCAGGACGGCGGCGATGGCGGCGTTGAGATCATCACGAAAGCCCATGGAAACATTGCTGTGAGTTCATTTAAAAGGTTAAAAAGCGTGAACGGAAACATGGAACGAAATAAGAAACACGTACGACAAAGACAGGCTCTACTTACAACTGATTTCATTGAAGAAACATTCACTGAGCCAGTCTGTTGTTCCCCATACCGATAAACAAGCCATAAGCCGACATCATTTCAGCAGTCTTATATGAAGCCATCTAAAAAGTTATTTCTTTATTCAGCAGAAAAATAGATGCCATGCTCACACACTTTTCACCTGCATTCTTGATAAGGAAAGCTACAACGATTTATCTCTTCTTTTCAACGTTTCTCCTGCTTGCCGGTAGATGGCACCCAACATTTGCGGAAAAGTGCCATTGTGTTGGTTGTGTACATTTTTCACTCTTACCATGTCTCCTAACTAAAACATCTAGCATAAAAATTAAAAAAAATAGGCACACTGTTTTAGAACAGATTTGCAATGCCATAATTAGATTGTAGTATCTAGGTGCAATGGCTAAAGTATCATCATCACAGATATGTTTCCACTGCATCACTATGGTCTCAGATAAACGGACAAGGTCTACTGATTTATTGTTCTTTTCACGATGCACAACGGATAAAATAATTATGGTGGCAGCAGCCTTTGTAATACCCTAGTTACGCGGGCGCTCTCAACTGACATTGAGTCAACAACAGTTGACTCAATCGCGATCGGCCGGAGTTACACGGCAGCTTCAACTGTCATTGAGCCGCTAATGACAGTTGAGTTCAACTGAGCTCCCCTACCTCAATTCAACTGAACGGACTTCCCTAACGGAGGTAAAATGGCGCCTGTCCGCGGGACCGCTACCGCCGACCATTGTTTGCAAGGCACTTACTGTTTCGGAATGCAGGAGGAGGTGTCTAGAAAGGATCATAGCAGCGAAATATCCGGAAAGGAATAGGTTTAGGCGCCCGAGCTGCCGCTAACACGATCCCACCTAGTCGGCAAGCCACCAAGGGAGCGAAGATGGCGGCGGGACCGGCTGTATAAATGGACAAATAGTAATGGGTGCACCCATCGTAGCGGGCGGTAGTTTGCGCCACCTATCCTAAAATACGCGCAACCTAACCCTGAATCTGCTTTGGTAGTCGTGTACACGCCGCTAAAAAGCGACAAGGTATTGAACATATTGTACGATATGCTTATAATAAATAAAAGGTGTGTCTCCGAGTAAAATACTTAAACAATTAGACTGATCATGTGGCACAAGAACTAGTTTCGTTTTAGCTTCAACTGGGTTCTAGAGAGCCGTGTAGCACCATCTCAGTTCAGTTCAATCACAGTTGGCGCCGATAACTGTGATTGAACTCAACGACAGTTCAAGGCGCCCGTGTACCTAGGGTATAACAGGCAGTAGCTCCAACCATCTGGCCTACAATTATCACAACCCCCCCCCCCTTTTCCCCTCACTACACCTCCAATTTCTTTCCTGTTACATTCTTTGTTTAGCTGTTCTTTTTTTTTTCTTTCAAAATATGTTTTAATTTTGCTTTGAGCCTTTCCTTTGAGACCTTCTTGTGTCCTTATGTTGAGATTACCTCATCAACGAATCAACAGTTTACAGCTTTCCCTCACAATTTATTTAGTAATCATTCTTTGAGAGCAGTCAGACACATAGGCCCAGCTGCAAGCAGTTCACCATTTGACTGAGGCTTCCCATTCCCTTCTGTACCAAACCACACAGGACTCGTTTTCGAGACCCTCGGAGACTGGCAACATTGGGATCATTGATCCGGAGTGCCGGGTGATTGGCCTGCGGCTCTATGATGGGCTGTTCAAGGTCATCCCCTTGGACAGGGACAACAGGGAGCTGAAGGCCTTCAATATCAGGTCTGCTTTCTTTCCACTCAATGAAATCCACCATTCGCTTTGCAGGCACGCTGGAACTAAACTGCAGCCTGCATACCACATTCCCACCTATTATAGCTTATTCTGTCGTGCAGTAAGGAGCAGGAAAAACCATCAATTTTAATGCGAGACTTGTCTCTTGTATGCCTCACTCCACTCCTTAGAACAGGTACTAATACTACAAGTCCTCTCTACGAAACAAAAAGAGTTTCTTGAAAAGGACTCGGAGTCCTTAAAGGTTTTTCTATCTAATTTAATTACCTTCGTGTTCTGTTAGGACTTCTCTAAAAGGTGTCTTATAAGCGGACTCACCTATGTTATGAGGCTGTTGTGCCCCATACTGGTCATTTTTATTCGGTAGCATTGATTGAAGAGATGCCCGTTTTGTTGTGCTACTTCAAAACAATTGCCGATCTGGAGGCCTTTGTGGTATGTTAGCATACTTGGGCCGTGGTCTAAATTCTGCTCGATCTCGCTCCTGAGTAAAGGGTTTGTAACCTGACGCTCTAAAACCTACCGGCATTCAAGGTTACTTTATCTGTGTTATCCCGTGGTACGACCCGCAAGAGTAGCTCAGATCTACTCGAGTAAGATTTGGTGGCACCGCTACTCCATTGAACATTGCATCGCATGAGATTTGGCGGTGCCGCCAATGTTGCATTGCATGGATACGACTTCCCTGGCAGGATGGAGGAGCTGACGGTGCAGGATATGGAGTTCCTTCACGGCTGCAAGACACCGACCATTGTGCTGCTGCACCAGGACAGCCAGGCGCGCCACATGAAGACCTACGAGATCTCCCTCAAGGACAAAGAGTTCGTCAAGGGGCCCTGGAAGCAGGACCATGTCGAGAGCGAGGCCACCATCGTCATCGCAGGTGGTCTCACCCTCCAGAGAGATTCTTCATTTATTATCATATTTTACTGTCTTTAAGACTCAACTTTGTATGAGTCATGCCACCGTACACTCCGTTCACCCCTAAGCTGAGACTGCTGCTACGCTCTTGCTGGACCAATGAACCGCCTCCCTTTCATCGCCGGACCCAGGTCCCCGCACGAGGATGTGGGCGAGAGCGCGATCACGTGGCGAAGGATTGGCGTATGACTGCTCCATCGAGCTCATAGATTCCACCGCTGTCTCAGCTTAAGGGTGAGCGGTTTATAGAGTCGGCAGTTTTCACAGAAAAGTTGGTAGTCACGCCTTTGTATAAGTCAAACCTCCCTATAAACGGCTCTTTTGGGGAAATATTTGGTCTATAAGTCGCATTGTTGTGTAAGTCGCACCCCCTTAGAAACGGCGGTGTACAGAAAAAAAGTCGGTCTACCAGTCGCACCACCCTAGAAATGGCTGTTTTCAGGAAAAAAAAGGTTGGTCTATAAGTAGCACCCCCTAGAAACGACTTGTTTTCACAAGAATGTTGGTTTATAAGTAGCGCCCTTTGTTTTTGGGTAAAACCCGATATGTCCCTATACCGTATTTATTCGAGTATAACCCGCACTATTTATGAACAAGGCCCTTGTGTCTACTTTCCCGCAAAGCACATATACAGCCAATCATCGCGTTCCGCATAAATAACATAGCGAAGAACTAGATCAAGAACACGACTCTCCATACAAATGCAACCTTCACAGATGGTATCTTTGCGCGAAGACGTTATCTCTATCCTATAAAAAGCTGGTATCATGCTGTCGGTCGCGGTGATTGGCAATCCGCGTGCTCCGCGGAAAAGCGAACCCTCAGGTTTTCTTCATAAATAGTGCGGGTTATACTCGAGTAAATACGGTATTTACACCCCGGACATCTGTTTTGAAAATCGGGTTAAACCTGATTTCCCTCGATTTCGAAACAAAGATTCCACCATTTTCACGTTTATGGTGTTGTAGAAATGTGGAGCTCATTAAAGAAACTTGTTGAAAGTGTGCAGGGCAGAAGCAATGTAAAATATATTCAGTAATACTTTCGCATCGTTGTGTAGGTAAGTTGCACCCCCTAGAAGTGGCTGTTTACAGAAAAAGTCGGTGTATAAGTTGTGCCTGTGTCTAAGTTGCACCTTTATATTTGTACTATTTGGAAAGCTGATCTAGATTTCAAGAAGCTTCTCAACGGGTGTTTTTCGCAGAAAAAGAAAAGTTCTTGAAAGACAAATTCCATTATGTTAGAAACAATATCTGTGCGTCTCTGTCACGACTGTCCGAATGCAAGGGACATCGTTGCTACGACGGGAAGGCAGAGCGACTGTTTTGGAAAGTTGTCAGGTGACAACAAGCATGGGACAGTTAACGTCTTCAATGCGACCACACTTGCTGCAGTAACATGTGTCGAAACTTAAAAACTTGTGTCGGTGCATTTGTCAGAACCTCAAACAAAACATTGGGTACAAAGTCGGGTTATTGAAGCAGTTGGGTGAAGATTGCCCACGACTTTCGGGTCAGATGATTTTTCCCTTTGTGGTGTTGCCCTTGGGAAGGGACAGTTGCAAGATATTCCTCATCTAATTACTCTTCACTTGCCACTGTTCCCCATCCAATAAGAAGTTATTTTTCAGTGCCCGAGCCCTTCTGTGGTGCCCTGGTCATTGGACAAGAATCAATCACCTATCACAACGGTGACCAGTATGTGGTCATCACCCCTCATCTCATCAGAGTGAGTGTGCACAGAAAATCTTTGCATGCTGGGTACTTTGGACCCCTGCTGTGCTTTTAATTTTAAAGATGCCCTTGACTCGAGGTGCGTGAAAAAGTTGTGATCTGTTATTATGTTTCCAGTGCTTCATATGCCTCGTAAGCTATTAACTGCGCATGTTCTTGGAACTATTTGCACAAAAACACTGGTTCCTGCGGGATGTTTCGGTGAGGTGTACAGTCGAGATCATCATAAGGAAACTCTTGCTACACTTGTGAATGTTCGAGCAACTGTTTGAATCTTCATCAATTAAAAAATTTAATCCTGTTGCCACAGCAAAGCACCATCGTGTGCTACGGAAAGGTGGACGCGAACGGCTCTCGCTTACCTCCTGGGAGACATGGCCGGCCGTCTGTTTATGCTCCTGCTGGAGCGAGAGGACAAGATGGACGGCACGACCACTGTCAAAGACCTCAAGCTCGAGTTCCTGGGAGAGGTAAGACCTCTGCTTTCACGTGCCCCCAACAGAATCTCTCGAGGCACCAAACAATTTTTTTCTTATTGGAGCTTGTTTATTCGAAGAATACAAAGCTTAATTCAGGTATGATACTTTGTCCCAAAATGGATATTCCTCTGCGTAAAGAGGAACTTAGAAATGAATGGTTGAAAATGCTTTATATCTTTCTAAACTTGTAGCCAGGAATGCATAATTTAAACCACCCGTCTTAAAAGCGCATGAAAGAGGCGTACTGGAGTGTCGGAAAAATATGGATATGCTGAAGGTTTTTCAGTATTCTTATTTCCTTCATACTCAAATCTTTTGGGGAGTGGAGCGCAGAGTTTGAAAGTTCTCCTTTGAGGTACAAAGTGTCTAGGTATGTAATTACGGTAAAACCTTTATGTATGCTAGAGACTGAGATAATGGGGATTCAGACGAAGTGAAAAAATCTGGCTTTGCTACAGAGGGGCATGTTGTCTCTACATTCTCACAAAATGCACGTCCCAGAACACTCGGAGGAATTCAAGTGCAAAAATATTCCAAAAGCCGGGAATCATGATGAGCAAAGAAACTGCACCGACTTAACATAACAAGATAAACAATTTAATCAAACGTTTCGTTTCCCATGCGGGAAACATCATCAGTGAAACCTTCAAGCAGGAATGAGCGAAAAACTTCAACAGTCCTATCTAAGCAAGCCCGCGTACAGATCGGGGAGGGGGCCGCGGTTGGAGTTGCAGGCCAATGAGTCACTTCGGATGAACCATGATTCCACGAACCTGCGCGGACCCCACCTTTGTTCACGCGCCAGAGTGGACGCATTCTTAAAGTCGAAACCGTGACTCGTTTTCCAACAGTGGACTACGAGTTCCGTCTTCGCGCTTGTTGCATGCGTGGCCTTTGCCACGTCCCTTTTGTGTTCGTTTAGGCGGGTGAAGCGCCTCCGGCCTGTCTGCCGAACGTAGGATACGTCACAGTCTAGACAGTTCAGTTTATACACAGCACCACACTGGGACTCTGGGGGGTGTAATCTTTAGGTTTAGAAATGAGGTCACGTAGTTTTCGATGGGGTTTGAAAGCTGTCCGGATATTCAAAGGGGCAAGGTCCCTGCGAATGGATTCAGAAGCATTTTTTAAATAGGGTATTGTTACTTGCCCTGTCCTAAGTCTTCCATTATCCTGACTTCTTCTTTGTCCCATCTGCTTGCACTTGTTATCAATAAAATGTTTCGGATAATTCCGCTTCATCAACAGGTCAGCAATAACAGCATCCTCAGATGCGCGCAATTTAGGATTAGAAGAAATGCATTCGGACCGATGTAGTAGGGTTTTTATGACAGCCTTTTTATGTTCGACCAAATGATGTGAGTTGAAGTTTAAGAGGTTGCCTGTATTGCAAGCTTTGCGGCACACAAGTTGTGTCGAGCCTGCTTCAGCATTCTTCATTTTCTCCGCACCCTATAAGGCACTGTCTGAAAGCACTGTTAGAAGATACGAAGTGTCTGCACGCGTAATGAACTTCCGATAGCAAAGACCAAGATAGTAGTAGCGGCGACATGGACGTAGCAGAGCGAAGTTCAAGCATACTTGAAATACTCTTGGCACTGGCACTTCATGATACCGACATCCTGAAAATACTAACACAGAAAAAAATTTCCCAAAGAAAAGTAACAAAGAAAAGCCCTCTACGGAGCAACTCTGCTGCGTTTAATTTTGTCGTCATTATTCTTTCGTATTTTCTTTCAGTAATTGTACTATAATCACTGACAAGATTTGACAAGATTCAAAAAGATTCGAACACTTGGGACTCGAGCACTCGCTCACTGCCTTTTGTCGTGCTTCGGCGGCGCGTGCACACTCGAGGCTCGGCAGGCGAGTAAGCGTAATCGAAGCTAGGAAGCTCACGTGGAGGAGGAGGGGCAACCGAAACTGCTCACTGCCGTTCTCACCCCTGCCTGTGACTGTAGCCGTCTCCGACTTTCATAACACACTTCCAGACACGTTTGGAAATTTCGAATAGTATGACGGCTCAGAGCGGCGGACCTCCGACGTGCCGTTGTTTGCTTCGTGTCGCAACGTCTGTGGCGCGTGTCATTGCAGATCACGATAGCGGAGTGCATGACGTACCTGGACAACGGGGGTGGTGTACGTGGGCTCGCGGCTGGGCGACTCGCAGCTGATCAAGCTCAACTCGGAGCGCAACGAGCAGGGCTCCTACGTGGAGGTCATGGAGGTCTTCACCAACCTGGGCCCCATCGTGGACATGTGCGTGGTGGATCTCGAGAGACAGGGCCAGGGGCAGGTTGGTCGTACCCTCTACGCTCGTGCTTCGTAAGCTTGTCGTGCAGCGCGCGCCGCACGCGCGGACGCAGCCGAGGTTTGCATTCGCTTGTCGCCGCTCATGATGGAATTCGAGCTCTGTATGAAATTCCGACTTCACAAAACCTGCGAGTATCGACGGCCGTCATGGCGCACAAACTTGCGAGACACGTGCCGCAAGCGAGCGCTGCGTTGCCACTTGCTTCTGAGGGCCAGATGATGCACTGGCCTTGTGCATTGGTGCACAAGGCCAGTGCATCTCCTGCAAAGCGTCGGCGGCGATTCGCACATACTACTTCTTGCAAAGGACACAGATGGAATGCAAGTCTCGCGTCGTTCCAGCTGGTGACCTGCTCAGGCGCCTTCAAGGAGGGTTCTCTCCGCATCATTCGCAATGGCATCGGGATCCACGAGCATGCCAGCATTGACCTGCCAGGCATCAAGGGCATCTGGCCGCTCAGGGTCAACACGGACAGCTCCAGAGACAACACCCTCGTCCTGTCCTTCGTTGGACAGACCAGGTAAGGATGCGGAATTGCGTTCTTACCGAAGCTAACTCCAAGTTAGAGCCTCAAAAAGTGAGGCGTGCCAAGGTCAGAGAGTTAGCCGGCTACAAAACACCTGCGCAGCAAGCTCCGTAAACCACACGACGCAAAAAAAAAAAAAAAAAAAAAAAACACGTGGAAGATTAGGAGATAGGACTCCAAGACGCTTCACAAAGACTGCTGGTTGCAGAAACTTAAAAAACGACAAAAAGAAAAGCTATGAAAGGAGGACTTTGCGGCGCTAGACTTGGCGTCGCGTGTGCCTGAAACGCTGAGACTGGAGTTAGCGTCCACTGCGTTCATCATAAAACGCAACTGTGCGTGTGACCGTTTGATCGATAGATTGAAATGCTACTGCAAATCTCTTTTTGTTTCTTCGTGTTTTTGGAGGGGTCCTTCGTGGTCTCGAGCGCAGAAAGGTTACCGGGGAGAAGATCCCAACCGTCGGGTCCGTAGCTGCTCTGTCGAGAAGTAAGCCCACGGAAGCAACATCGTCGTGAATTATTTGTTTCTATTACTGACGCGACGTTCGGCTGACGTAGCGAAACGCCGTGTCAGTGTTCGTGCTGCGGCTCGTGTTCATTTAGTGAATCACCGATTGAACACGAGCCTCAGCCAAATGGTGACGCAGCATTTGTGCGCAGTTTGTGCCTTCCGCTCGATAGAGGAACGTGACGTAAAGAATTCAGTCCACATGCATTGCGTTGGGCAAGCACCGAGCTCTGGGGAAAACAAGCTGGACAAAGTGCTTTCTATGGTCTGATCTTCTCGCTTCCGTACTCTGTTCCTCCGTAAGTTGGCAAACAGTGAAAGCTACGTTCCTAACAAACCGATAGGAGCGCCGGCGCGCAGCACGTGACAATGCACCGTCCGCGTGTGCTCCTCGATGGAGAGCTGTCACGTGCTTTGCTTCGTAACCAATTGTTTTAAGGGGCTTGCAGCATTCGCTCTTGGCCAGGTTGTGCTGAAACAAACTATAGTAGTTGGAGCAAGGTCTTGCTTGGTTGCATGATAGAAGAAAGTGGCACAGTCGCTCGTCTGTCAGCTGTGCATGGTTTTTAGGTTCTGCCATTCTGTGCCTGGAAGGTGGCACAAGGTGGATGAGACCAGGCGTGTAAAGACTAACTAAGCTACGAAGCTCAGACTTAAGCTAGTTCTTAACTCATCATTTTTGATAAAATGACGCAGGGATAACAATCGCGATGACTATAGAGGATGGAAGTATATGGCGACATACAGTTTGTTGGCTAACGACTGGCCTTTTTTTTAGAAATCTTGGGCAGCAAATAAAACTTAAAAATTGAGTCAACACTATTATCTACTTGGGCCATGCCGGGTTTCGGTTATGAAATGGGTTATTAAGAAATAATAGCCTTCATAAGTGAAAGTTCAACATTCCACATAGTGCAGAGTGTTTCGTGTTTCCTTTTCTTTTAAACTTTTCAATAAATCGCAAATTTTTAGCAGCATTTTACCACATAGTTTTCTGTTCGGTCCCATCTTTGCTATTTTGTGTTGTCTCGTCCACAGTGTAGTCGGGCTTTTCTTTCCTTTTGCCGGTTCGTCATATGCTTTCCTGGAATGCTTCTTCAACGGGAAATTGTCGTTGTCACTGTTCAGGGTCCTCATGCTGAGCGGTGAAGAGGTTGAAGAGACAGAACTGGCCGGCTTCGACATCTCCCAGCAGACATTCTTCTGCGGCAATGTCCGTAACAACCAGCTCATTCAGGTGAGAGCCAAATGGATTAGGACAGTGTTTTGTGCAAACAGAAAGTGTGAGAGACAGACACACCTGGTGATCGCTTCAGTGTCGATGCTGGTCGGCATTTGTACCCTTTTCTCGAGATAATATTCCTGTTGTTAGAAATAAAATAAAATTATTTCTCCGTGACCTCTGATTCTGCGTTTTCTCGCCTATATTGCAGTAAAACCTCTACTAATGACTGATATGTAATAAGGATATGGTGGAAAGCACTCAGCAAATTTAAGACAAGCTTGTAGATGCCTAATGATGTGCTCTGCCTCTCCTTAGCATAGAAAGACTGTCTCTACAAAGGCCATAAGTACAATGAGGTAGCTTTTGTACATGCTTCAGCCGTACAAGTATGTAGACGGGGACACGTACTGAAGCAAGGTGACTTTGCAATTACGGATTTGTCATTTCGGATACCTTGTACTAGAGGCCCGCACGGGCCGATATTTAAGAGCGCCGGCTCAGCTCGGTCCGCTGTCTCTTGAACCCGGGCACGCCCGCGGCCTGCTATCTACTTCGTACAGCCGACCCGGCCAGCCTGACGGCAATTTTACGGGCCTGCTGAGGCCCGCTCTATTTTCGCCCAATACGAATAGCCCGCAAACAGGGTTTTCCCCAGGAATTTTTTAAGGGTGGACATTACCACTATGCGAGCAGTGGGGGGGGGGGGTTATATAGTTTGCAATGTGGCACGATCTGGCTTGCCGACAGAACGCAGTTTGCATAGGCTCTCTAACTTTGCAGCCCTGTGAGTGGCGCCATGCCGCGGTGATAAAAACCAAAACCAAAATGCCTTAGAAAAAAAAAATGGGGAAGGAAAGGGGAGGAGCTAGCGAAGATAAAGCAAGCCATGGTGCGAGCAAGCACTGAGCAGTGAAAGAAAAGCCCTCTTGGCTTTCTGGTCTCTGCCACTCTTTGCCTGCGGAGAGAACTGCTGCACGTTCGTCGCGTCTGTTTATTTTGTGTTTCTCTTTCAACCGAGCACTTCTTCCCCTCCCCTTCTCCCTCCCCGCACTGCCGGCAGGCGCTCTGCGATTCCGCTTAGTTGGGCAGATCTGCAGATCTAGGCAGCTCCGATAAAAAAAGAAATCATCTTTTTTTGCGACCAGACACACATATTTAAAAGGATAGAAAAATAAAAATCTCAAGCAACAGTGAACAAAACCATGTGAGAAAAGATGGGCAAAGTTCTAAATTGCCCACTCCCGCTGTGGACGACCGAAAAAAGGTATATAAAAAATACCGTCTTTTGTGGCAATCCGAGAGAAATTGTTTAAGGAAAGCAGCTCTAAGGGGACCCTCTTCACCGATATTATGGATGCACACACCCATACCTACAGATGGTTTACGCCTGCGGTTGTGTGCATTGTGTAGGCACAGATGTGTCCATGTGGACAGGGAGAAGTGACTGTTAAAGCCCCTTCATGTTTCAAAAGTAGCGCAAGGTGCGTCGATGCACGTGCAACGTGCAGCCCTTGGGAAGATCATGGCGGCACACCGCAGCACTGAGCTGGATTTCAGACGCCATAAATTTCCCAGAATTGGCGCGCGGCACGTGCCTCGAACATTTCTACAACAATGAATGGCGCCACTTTTCCCAGCATAGAGGGGCTTTAGTGACTGTACAACGGCGGCGGCGCCAGTGATGAAACGGAGTGCCATGCTGCTGGCACTGCTCTGGAAGAGCATTCAGTACACACTGTGGTGTACAAACACATGTACAAACGCACATGCCTTCAGCATTTGGGTCTCCCCAACTGTAATCTCTCCCCTACCCCCCAACAAGTTTTAAAAAAAATATTGCTGCTCTTAAAAAAAGAAAGAAAAATAACGGCCGGCTTGGCTTGCTTTGTAGACTTCAATACAAGGCTCGAAACACAGGCTGGCCCACACTCGTGCAGATTTCTACCTTGTACTGGTGTATCAAAGTCGTTTTTTTTTTCTCCTGATTATTGACTTTACAATAAAAATGTTTTGCTAAATCCATATGTGCAATAAAAATTTCAAAGTACTAATTTTTTTTTTTTATTGACTTGGCTATGTTGAGGTTTAAGTAGTAAGTTATGTGAGGCATTCCAAAGGTCAGCGTACAAACTCAAAGAAAAGGTCCTAGGCAATCTGGCAGCCATCGTCAAACCAATGTAAACACCTCTCCGGGAAATTGCAGGTGACGGCCGCAGCGGTGAGGTTGGTGGACGGAAAGACGAAGCTCTTACTCAATGAGTGGAAGCCTCCCGGCGGTAAGAACATCAGCGTGGTGACGTGCAACCAGAACCAGGTGGTGTGTGCGGTGCGACAGGAGGTGTTCTGCCTCGAGATCGCCGACGGAACGCTCAAACAGACCAGGTGCGTCTTAGTGCCATTTCACTGCGTTGCGTCACTTAGAAAGCCGTACCGTTTCCGCTGCCTCACTCTCGGTAGACGGCTTAGCAAGAGCCCGCACAGACCTGGACAAACCTTGAGGCCCGGGCCGGGTAGCGCACGTCGTTCGCCAGAAAAGCAGGGTCTAAATTTTCACGAGCTTTTCGTACCATGTCTTGCCCTGCTCTTCATTTTACAAAGCGTATTCCTAAGACTCTAGGTTCGGGACGAGGGTGTCGGTAAAAGTTGGCTATCGTACGAAAACAAGGAATGAGAGACGCTCGGAATGCGGGTTAGGTGCAGCCTCGTCTCTCTTTGTCCGTTTCTTATTTATTCGCAACTGTTGTTGTTTTGAATCTTTTGATCGGGTTTTGTCTCCTATCTGTCCCAATCGTCTGCTCGCTTGATCGCCAGTATAGCCGTCTGAGCATGCAGTTGAGAGGTCAAACTCTTGGAACTGCAGCAATGCGGAGATGGAGAACGAGGTGGCCTGTCTAGACATCACGCCTCTCAACGACGGCTCTGGCAAGTCTGACCTCTGTGCCGTCGGACTCTGGACGGACATCTCCATCCGCGTACTGAGGTTGCCTTCCCTCGAGCAGCTTCAAAAGGAGAACATTGGCGGCGGTCAGTGGTGCTTTCTTCCTTGGGGCTCGGAAACCGCCGGAACTAGCTAGTTCGAAGCTCCGCCTTTGCGGCGTGTTTTGCGTTCATTTGCATCAAGTGCTTACCTTGGCTTAAAATCTGGAGACAGTCTTCGGTATCGAAGGAAGACTGGAGACGTTTATATGCAAGGCGGCACTGAAGACACTTTCTTGTGGGGGAAAAGCAACTCGCCACGCTCTTTCCTCTCTGGTCCTGAAATCTAAAGTAATTAATTTTGGACCTTTCACACAGTTTGGAAACAGTTATATCTACAGTTCTTCATTGTCTGTATCATTTTTGTTAGTTTATTTTTTTATTTTTTGGTGGCTGGGTGTTGGCAGGAGCAAAGCAGGCATTAGATGCCTAGACAGTGTTAAATGGATCTTTCATAGCCTGGCAACACTGGTTCACACTATATAGTAGACTCATTAATTCAAACTCCAGGAAGCCACGAATTTTGTTTGAATTATCAGAAATTTGAATTACATAGGTCTACTGATCATTAGCAGGTATGCCACGCACACATGAAACATCTGTGAAATGTATGGCAAGTTTATTTACCCCTTAAAAATGTTGTTTATCGTGGACTGTTTAGACAGCACATGACAACTCAAAACAAAATTAAGTTTGTTTATCAGGCCAAAAAGTTGTCTAATGTGGACTTTGAAGCAGGGGACATATGAGCGATAAAAATAGGCATTGCACGGTAGTTTTCATATGAACTTGCTCAGACGTTGTGACATGGACCTATGCCATGCCGCCACATCACAGTGTCCGTGCAAGTTGCTATGGAAATTGTCGCGTGGTGTCCATTTTCATGGTTCATGTGTGCCCGCTTGGGCCCCGTTGAGTGCGCTTCTCACAGAGCACCAATGCACTGCGGCCACGGAAGCAAGCTCCGCGGGTGTTTGGCCTCTCTGCAATGCACCGGTGCTCAGAAAGAAGCACACTCAACAGGCCGCGAGAACAGAAAGTATGAATTACACGAAAACACCGTTTCAATTAAGTGGCTTATGAATACATTAAAAACATAGCGGTATTGCACAGCAGTGATACATGGCTGCTCACATTGAAATGAGCCAGGCCAGGGAAGGAACCTTGTGATGGAGCTGATGCACGGTGACTTGCCTCTGCTGAAGAAGTTCGTTTCTGCTGACTACCATAGGTGCTGAAAAATGACTGTTGCAAGTTTATTTAAAGGCACAGGCAATTGAATACTTTTTTTTTTATGGATAAATTTTTCGGTTAAATTTATTAAAACAACACTTTCTCAAAACTGCTCTTCATGTTGTGGGGAGAGGCTGGCCACTACACTTTAGCATACTTACCGTGGTCATGGGGTGCATTGAGTCTGTTTTGAACTTTGTGGGGATGGAGATGCTCTTTCAATCCTGTTCCTTCGGGATATCCCGCGTTGCTTCAGGGAATAACATCAGTGTTATTACAGACACCTAGATTTTCACAAATTTCACTAAAGTTCTCGGCGATTGAGCCTGTAGTACTAGTAAGGGAAGGAAACTGCTGAAAATTCCGTTAAATTGGTGCCTTTGGCTTCACTGTAAAACCGAAGCATTAAATGTTTTAGAAATGTATTCAGGGGTGGCAACATTTAAACTGTCCCTTGTTTTTTTGTTCATCAACGCAGAAATAATCCCGAGGTCCATCTTGATGACAACATTTGAGGGGGTGCACTACCTGTTGTGTGCCCTGGGAGACGGCTCCCTTTTCTATTTCCTTCTGGACGCTTCCACCGGTGCTGTCAGCGACAGGAAGAAGGTACGCTCTGTTCTCTCTATAGTCTGTCACAAGATTAGGATGGCACGGAGGTTTCTCAGTCCTCCTACAACCGGTGCAATCTTCCCGCGTTCGACGATGCCTTGGCGTCCGTCGAGCCTTGAGCACGCGCAACCGGAGTTTGTTGCAATGCAACAAGTGCCTGCTCGAGGTGGGGCTTGCTCGTCCTGTCGACGACCGTAGCAAATCTGCAAACCAGGTGGAAAATAATTTGGGTTCCCAGAGAAAAACAATCTCCCATGGAACCGAATGTCGCAACCTCCTTGCCGCATTGAAATGTGCTCGTTCAAAGCAGCAGTGAGCAAACAGTTTTGCCACGTCCGATTCATTGCACCTTCTTTACAGCGGAGCTGTTAAGGGCTAGTTTCCCCAGGGTCGTGTCCGTCCTCAAATGACCTGATGACACAGAACTCTGGACAGCTACCGTGATCTGTGAGCAATGGCGGCAGCCACACAACCAGCTTGCCAGTTGTCAGGTTGCCACCGTAGCTCATAGATGGAGGCAACTTTCCACTCTGGCTTGCCGACTTGCGGCCGGCCATTACTTCATTCCCACCATAGTACAGCTTTGCTGGTCTTCCCTTCTCCACCAGAGTAGAAAGGCTGAAAGTTTTTTCTTTCTTTTGGTATTTGAGGCTTGGTGACCATTTCTAACGTTGGATAAAATAAAAATAAAAAATATTCAGGGAGATTTAGTCATACTTCTGCATGTCTTTATTGCCTCGGTTCTGACTCACAAATGAGCTGCTATGTTCTCACATTTGAATAATACTCAATTTCAGTATCAAATCGGGTACTGTTAGCAGTAATTTGCAATTTCAGCTCTGCTCAAATCGGTTGATAATTGACAGTTTTGGCATCAAGTTTGCGCTTCTAGTTTCAACTGCCATCTCTAATTTTGTTTTCTCATTTACTTGTCTTGAAATATTGCCTAAATGTTTACGAAAAAGAAACAGGGCGGCGAACACAAATACGGCATGAAAAAACTTAAAACAAATGCGGCGCTCTTAAAATTTGTGTTTTTTTTTTGTTTTTTATCGTGATTATTTGGTTTTGATTACACCAGCTCCAAACGATGCTGATACTTACTAAATCTTTGCTTCGTCAAGATTTTCAGCCTCGGTTTCAGACTTGCCGATTTCCAGTGTCTGTGTTCTCGTGCAGGTGACACTGGGCACCCAGCCCACGGTGCTGAAGACCTTCAAGTCGCTGTCGACCAGCAACGTGTTTGCGTGTTCGGACCGCCCCACCGTCATCTACTCGAGCAACCACAAGCTGGTGTTCTCCAACGTCAACCTCAAGGAGGTCAACCACATGTGCCCCCTCAACTCCGAGGGCTACCCCGACAGGTGACCTTTCCTTCCCTCCCTTATCATCGACCTCAACTCTCCTAGTGCCAGAGAGCTCTTACAGAAAAAACTGGCCCGTGTTTCTGCGGCTCTTCGTTGCAGACTATGTGGAAATGCAGTGCAGAGAGCAAGTCGTCTGCTTCTTGCGCAGGAGTTGCGGTGACGTCAAAACGACGCCGAGTTTTGATTGGCTCTGATTGAAAGGATAGTGGGTAGACCTCAATGCTAGATGCTGTGCTGTCTACCCACTATTTCTTTTTCAATCATGCCAATAAGAGCTCGGCGTTCTGACATCATCGCAACCGCTGTGCAAGAAACTGACAAACTTTTGCTCCGCATAGCATTGCTCGTCTTCTATGAGGAACACATTCCTCCGATTAAATGGCGACAATGCACTACAGCGGGTATCTAAGCATCGAGAGTTCATACATTTTCATCCAATAAATATGGTCATAACCAGCAGGTTGCCGGTTCTGTTCAGTTATCTTAACTTCAGTCTGCTCCTTCCTCTTGTGAGGCATTGTGAAGACTGTGGCGCATTGGGTGAGCATCTCGTCCCGTGACTTGTGCGTGCGTGCGATAAGGAGAAGATAATGTCGTATAGTGACTGTCGCTTCGCAGGTCTCCCCCTTGGCACAGTGGTTTAGTGTCGGGTTCAAGATCTTGGTGTCTTACATTCGATTCTTCTGAGGAAATTGAGGGACGTTTGGAATTTCGTTCTTTCTTTTTACAATTTGTCCACTTGGTATCACTTTCCCGTGCGTGTGTATGTGTTTCGTGTTCCAGCTTAGGATTTTCTGGTGCAGGCTGCCCAAAGAAATGCCACTGCATTTAAAGGTTTCGTAAGGCTTCTATCGTCTGTAACATCACACGAGAGCTTGTCCATATCAGACTATGGCAGGCATCGAGTGTGTCTTGTCTCATTAAGGGAAGTTACTTGTGTACAGATTGCACTTCTTCGTCCCTGCAGACATGTGGAAACTTTATTTGTGCATTTCTTTCGTCGTCTCCAGTCTGGCGTTGGCAAATGACGGGACCCTGCTGATTGGCACCATCGACGAGATCCAGAAGTTGCACATCCGGACGGTGCCCTTGGGAGAGTTACCCAGGCAAGCGACATGCTCGTATTAATTGATTGATTAGGCTTTGTTCATATGTTTGGATCACCCGTTTATGTGTCTGTACCTACCCGCTTAAATTGTTTTGGCAGTGGAATGCGTACTACATTCCCAAAATATCTCTGATCTCTTTTGTGCGAAAGGTCTGTCGAATTGTTTTCGTGTCTGCAGGAGGATCGCGTACCAGGAAGCGACACAGACGTTTGGCGTCATCACAATCCGGAACGACATTCAGGGCACAGGAGGTCTGACACCCGTCAGACCCAGTGCTAGCACCCAGGCTCAGAACGTTACCTACAGGTGAGGATGCCTGTAGGTGTGACTAATTGAAAGTGTGTAGGCCACTGTAATTACTAGTCACAGTTGCCAACCGATTTTTCGGACTTCGCAGAGACCGGAAAATCAGCAGATTAAGAAACTTGCCTTTATTACGTCTAAGCAGGCTTAAAAAAGCAGAAAATAGTGCCTTGCTTCAGGTTACGCCAGTGCGCCTTGTTTCAGGTCACGTCTCCGTTTGCGTTCGGCAACTTTTAGGGGCGAAGCTCCTTAGGGGCAGCCATGTCCGTATGTCCGTCCGGCCGTAGCCCGGCGTCGGGTGCCGTGCTTCTGCTCGTAGATCACGTGCTGCAGATCACGAGCCACGTGAGCACCAGTGCTCACGTGCTCGTGTAGGGCAAAGAAAACAAAAGAAATGATAAAAAATTACGAGCTTGTGAGCTTACGTGCTCGCTGTAGGCAAAAGAAAAAAGAAACAAAGATGAAAAAATGCTGAAATCTGTTTGCGCAGCAACAGGACGAGTAGGGGGCTCTGAGATGTGGTAGTAACTCAAGACCTGGGGTTTCTGTCATGGATGAAACGTTGCATGCGGTAGCCGCTCAACGTCTATACAGGAGAGGGCGCTGCGGTCAAATGCGTATATAATCGCGTTAAACTTTGCATGCATTGGCTCAACGTTTATAGACGAGAGGGCGCTGCGGTCAAATGCTCAAATGCGTATATAACCACGTTCCATACCACGCATTCTCTTTCTGACATGGATGAAAACTAACGAAAGGCTCGGCATGCTGCGGCTCAGCGTCTACGCAGACAAGCACCACCAGAGCTTCGCCCCAACCAACATCATTCACCACGGTGGAGATGCGGTCAATTTTTGTCAGCTTGAGAATCACTGCCTTCTTTTCTAGCGTTATGGTCGAGTACTATCTGCGCTTCTTAGTGACACATTGCAGCGGTGGAAGAACAGATGGGGCTATGACGTCCAAGCCCGCATAGTCCGGAAAGACGATTGGCCGAGACGAGATTGAGATGAGAGGCACAAGTCCACGACTGCAATGGCGAATGAACAAAGCAAAATCGTAACGACAATGATAATGACGCGCAGCTAGAAAAAAAGGCTGTACAACGTCAACTAGCGGTAAGACTTAGCAGTATTCAAGTTGCGCTGTCAAACCAAACCAAGCCAATCCATGTGTAGCCAACATAGAATCCCAAATGGCCGCTTCTCCGTAGTGTTTCCTGCTGATCGATTGCGACAATTTTGTCCGAAAAATCGAACTTTCGGGCTTCAAGCTGCCCGAAACATCAGTCGTGAATGTGCACTGCAGTCGAACCCCGCTTCAACGAACGCCGTTTCAACAAAATTTCCGGTTCAACAAACATTTTTCGGTTCCCCGTCAACGGGCCATAGGAGTCAATGCATAAAAGTTCTCACTACAGCGAACACTGTTCCTTGTGCTGTTCCGCTTGAATGAAGTTTTACAGAACAATTCGAAGTTCCAAAGTTTAATTTTCCGTATGGAAAACAAACTTTCGAGCACTTCGGTGGATTTTGGCACATAAAATACATCTACTATAAACTTTAAATCGAGTGTTGAACCACCAGAAACTGGCCACTAACAACCGGTACCCAAGCGCAACGTTGACCGAGCGTGCAGGCTGCCATTACTCGATGGCGACGGCGATGAGGCTGGCCTTCCCGGCCTTCCTTCGCTGTTGCACCAATGTTGCAGTTGCCAATGTTGCACCAATGTTGGTTGCATCCTAGCTCTTGGCTTGATAATCCTCTGCTGTAGACTATCCAAAGCCGAAGCTCAGTCGTCTTTTTTGTTTTGTCGGTTGTCCTTTTCTCAGTACAGTACGCGGGCTTTTTGGACATGGCACCGCCAAGCAAAACTGCTGAAGTTTTTATCTTTAGAAGATAAAGCTCGCATCCTGGCCGAAGTTGCAAGTGGACAGAAGAAAGCTGTCATCGCGGAAAAGTTTGAAATTTCTCTGAGTTCTTTGTTGACGAATCCTAAAGTTGAAAGATGCAATCAAAAAGGCTGTTGCATCGGGAACATCGGCCAAGCGAAAGAAACTGACACTGTCGGCGCACGAAGAGCTTGACGAGGCTATGTACACATGGTTTGTGGAGACGAGGGCAAAGAAGATGCCCATCAGCGGAAGCGTCGGGCAGCAGAAGGCCTTAAATTTCGCTTGCCTGCTGGAAATCGACAACTTCAAAGCTAGCACCGGCTGACTCAACAGCTTCAAAGCCCGCCATGACATTGTCGGCAAGACGCTTAGTGGCGAGTCGGCATCGGCAGACACAGGCAGTGCTTCCGCTTGGGTTTCTGTACTCTACCAGTACAGGTATGCCATTTTTTGGTGAATTTCACAACAAAATTTTCGCTACAAACAAATTTCTTCTTGTGCGCTGTCACTTTCGTTGTAGCGGGGTTCGACTATTTCTATCGGGTAGGTCACGGTATCCTCCTTTAGGTCCGAAATATTGAACAAGTCCGAATTATCGGCGTCCGAAAAGTCAGTTGGCAACTGTACATTTTCAGTAACTAAATACTATATAAGTCGATCATGAATATAGGTCGATGCCTTTACATTAAACTTGCCAAGAATTAAAAAAAAAATTTCAATATAAGTCGACCTTTTTTTTTTTTTTTTTTAAGGGGAGACACTCCTTTGGGAGGGTCAACTTTTGAACCTTGGCTTAAAATTAATGAAATTTACAGGGTAGGCTGGTGGTCATGCTAGAGGGTGCATAACAAAATGTCAGGTCTGCTCGGTTAAGTGGGAAGAAAATTAGGCAGCTTCGATCAGCAACACCCCCACATTGTTTAGTTAATCTATCGTCGGAAAACTATCACAATATTCAAGATTTTTATTTGCTAGATATGTAGCAGAATGCCTAGTAGGTGCGCCTATGGAAAGCTTTTTGTAAAAAGTCATTGATTTCTATCAATTTTCTCTCTGAAAAATTGGTCAACTTTTTGGTCTCCTGTAGTCTCAGACAAAATGTCAACATTTTTTATAAAAGACATCCGTAAAGTGACAAACAAACTCCATAGGCGCATTCCTTATTAAATTTCAGCTCAGAAAAAGTGAAGAACAAGCCTTCCCTGTATTGCCATTATCAAACGATAGATTGACTAAAATGGAATTTATACCAAAAAGTGGAACGGAGAAAATACAGGCACCTCAACGATACTTCAACGAAATTTGAAATATTCCCGTCGTGTTCAAAAATAGGTTGAATATGATCCACAATATCCGTAAATGACAATCGCCCGTTTGTATTTTTGATCCTGGTGGCTGTATTTTTCGTTATAAACGGCCCACTCTGGCAAGCGCTCGGAGAAGGCCCAGCGCAATCGGTGACGTAGGTCGTCTCAAGACGAGCAAAGCTACGGCGAGGCTGGACGTCGAGAGGATGGCCTAGTCGGTCCAGCCACCGAAGCGGCTGCTTTTGTACGAATTTTGAGTGACGGGTTAATCTTCTATAATCTTGTAGGGGGACAATAGCGACTTCTGCGACACACAAAAAGGGATTCTCGGAAAGAGGGGAGTTCCTCCTTCCCCCTTCTCTCGTCGTGGCCGGAGGCGAGACGATTTCCGTCACTAGCTGTCAAGGTTCCTAGACGAGCATTACAAACGAGGCGTTAGCGACATCCACCAGGTGCTCTTTGCTAATCGTTAAATTCGTTTTAAAATTCCTTTTCGAGACTTTTTTAACAAGATATTGGTATGTTCCATGTGATACTGCTCTTTTGGACACATATAGACCAAAAAATGAGCGCCGAAATTTCGTTGTAGTATCCCCCCCTTAAAAAGAACAGAAGTTTGAGCAAAATAAGGAAACCAACCTTTATTTACAGCATTCAGCTAAACTACAGCACGATGCCAAAAACTTCGTCATTGTCAGAGCCTCCGGACATGTCATCGTCGTCGGAAGTCGTCCAGCTTCGTCGACATCCTCACAGATTCACAACAATACCTCACTGACACCGTTGCAAAATGGTGACAACAAGAGAGTCGAAAGAAATTGTAGAGGCTCTCCATTCCATGCTCTGAAGGTGGTTGGCCAGCTGAGCTGTGGTATCACCTGCAACGATAGCCCACTGCACTATACCGAATGATTGACTGAAAGAAAAGTAAATGCACTGTACCAAGACTTTTTTTATATATGAAAGACTTTGTACGATGCTGTTGCCGTGGCAGCTTATGCAACCGCAATCTTTACCGAGAAACGCATGCGGGGAGCGCTACTTGCTTTGCATTGTTCGCATGAGCCTTATCATCTATCATGTGGTTTTGACACTTGTTTTGTGGTTTTCTTATTGAAACAAGTGTCAAAACCACACAATAGATAATAAGGCACGCACAAACGATGATAAGGCGCACACAATGGTTTTCTGTCGACTACTGTTCTGTCGACGGACACAAAGAAATTTGGCCAACGAGTCATACGTATACAGCTTCGCTGTAAAAATGTGGAGATGGGCGAAGCGATGAAAGATTACAAACACAGACGCGAGCAATGCCGCAAGCCGCCGCGAGCCGTCATGAGCAACAAGAAGCGAAAGTAACCTCCGTATTACAGCGAAGCTGTATATGACTCGTTGGTCGGATTTCTTCGTGTTCGTCGACAGAACAATAGTCGACAGAACAACCATTTCATAAACTTTGAAGCGAAAAAAAAAAGTTGTGCTGCCCTCAGGGATTGAATTTGGAGCCCTGCGTGCGAGTCAGGTGCGTGTGCCACTTGGCCAAGCATGTGGCAATGTGGAATGAGCATAAAACTTACTGCGCTTTGCACAGAATAAACATAGAAGAAAAAAATGTTAAGGTTTCCAATCCACGCTGTGAAAGTGGTTGGCCAGCGAAGCTGCGGTATCACCTGCAACGATTGCCCACTGCACTATACCAAATGGTTGACGAAAGACAAGTAAATTCACCGTACCAAAACTTTTATTTTGAAACTACAATGATAACTGCTTTGTGATCACTGTGGTACACGGTGAGGCTTTCCGTTTTCACTGCAGAGAGATTCTTAGCTAGCTTTAGATCAATGCATGACCCATGCTCGGTGGTGGCCGACTTGGATTGGTTGGCTGACTTGGAAAAGTTTTGGTACAGTGCATTTACTTCTCTTTCGTCAATCATTCGGTATAGTGCCATAGGCAATTGTTGCAGCTGATACCACAGCTTCACTGGCCAACCACCTTTGCAGTGTAGATTGGAGCCCCGCTTTTTTTTGTTTTGCTGCGCGTTGGCGAGGGGGAGAAGGGGAGGGGAGGGGGCAAGGCAGTAGGCTAAGGTCCGTGGCTGTCCAGTGTCGTGTCAGCAAAACCTGGCGCGACGCCCGAGGCATGGGCGTCAGGTTTCGAGGCATGGCCACTGCCGTTCGATTCTGCTCTACTAGCTAGAACTAACCTTTACTTTCTAAGAGTGCATTTGCAGCCCTGGCTAGAAGTAAGAGGGGCATGCCCTGTATCCCTCAAAATCACAAAAAACTGGGTTGGGTAGCTGTTTTAAATTTCACGGGAATGCAGCCCTGCCAAACTCTCCACGTTGGTCAGCTTCCTTTCAGAAGTGATTGTTTGACCAGACTGTTTTCAACCTTGCATGTAATGGGGCTTTTTATCTGAGCATGTGAGTGTCTCTTTGCATGCAGTTCAACAATGAGCTCGGTGTTCAAGCCGGGAACAGGCAGCGGAAACGACCAGCTCGGCCAAGAGGTGGAGGTCCACAATCTTCTCATCGTCGATCAACACACCTTCGAAGGTGGGTTTGTAGACGTTTTGCTTTTTGTTTCATTTCGTCCAGCTCCAGCTCGAGTTTAAAATGTCCCGACACGAGCTGGGTACTGTTCTATTACCCAAACAAAGTGCCGAAGGTGGCAGTCGGACTTTTCCAACGGGCTAAAATGTGCATCATCTACCTGACTTGCTCCGAAGGGATGCGCCACCCAAAAACCTCACATTTTATATGGGTGGTTGGAGCTTGCGGGTGCAAGCTCGTCGAATGGGTACTGTGACGCACGGAATCCGAAGGTGATCGCTCGTCGATTGAGCCACTCGTTCAATTCCGAAGGTTGTATACACTGCTCTCATCATTAAATAGCCACTGTAGCAAAAAAAACCATAGGGCCTGTGATTTATTTGTTTCAAATATCTCTAAGCTGTCTTTCTGTTACACACTGATTTGCATAATACTCATTCTCTCTTTTCTCGGTATAACAGCTATCTGTTTGTCCATATGGTGCAGTGAAACGTTCCTCAACTTGCGCGCACGCTGCGCGTGCTTATAACCGTCCGACTTCGGAATGTTTCACTCCGCGGCAAATTCTTTTTTTTTTTATACATTTCTTGTGGTGTACAAGTCAGATGGCATCTTTTGTCAGTCCCTTCCATCGCCGTATGCGAGAACAGACACGAGTGATTCGGGCAGTTTTTGTTCTCCTCGATTCCCGGTTGTAAGGCAGCGTCTCGTCTCTCTGGGGGCAGTGCTGCACGCTCACCAGTTCATGCAGACGGAGTACGCCATGAGCATTGTTTCCACGCGGCTCGGCAGCGACCCCAACGTGTACTTCATCGTGGGCACGGCCATCGTGCTTCCGGACGAGTCGGACCCCAAGCAGGGGCGCATCATCATCTTCCACTGGGTGGACGGTGAGTGCCCCCGCCCCTCTTTAACTCTGAAGTATGGTAGTCTGGTGCCGAGATTTACTACAGGGTCATTCCACGCCAGTTGATCCACGCCTGAATTTGACCCTCTCGGATTCGGTCTAAAAAAAATTGTATGTGTTATTGGTGATGTAAGAGTACCTTTTCCGTAATATGTTTTGCTCTAACAAATTTTTTTTTGACAACATTACGAATTTTGCGGAAACCTGCAATTTCTTTTAGAAAGGTTTGAAATGAGACTGCAAAACAATTACTGTTTCTGGTAGGTCAATGCATTTTTCTAAATTATCTAATAGGCTTTGTCACGCATGCCGGAGCGTTTTTTAAGGGCATAGTAGATGCATTAAAGATGTCCTAAAACGCTGATATTCATCTTTTATTTTCAAAACCATGCTTCTATATCAAGACTTAAAACAAGACTCCTCTTCGTACTCTCTCCTCCTCTTCCTCAAGAGCTGCACTCCAATTCGGCATTACAGAAAATTGTAAACGTCTTTAGTTTTTTCTTCCATAAGACCATCTTGAGTTATGCTCCTTGGGACGTAAAGGCCCCCTTCTCAATGAGAGACTGGGTGCAATAAAGTTGCATTACACCAATGTTAAAAAAAAAATTCATTTAGAAATAATATTTTGTTTAAACGTTTGCTCATTTCTTGTCTTAGTTGCAAGCTACAAATAGGCATAAGGTATGTAGTTTTAGACCAAGCACCTTTTGGTTTTAGCTTTGAAAACTGAGTATTTTGCAATATTTTCAATACTGGCAATAGACCAAATTCAAAAATTAGTTTTTTGCCTTTAAAAATATTATTTTTTTCTAACTTTGCTCATTTGTTGTGTGTTTTGACTATCTATAACCATTGAGTACACGTTTTTAGACCACACTTTTGAGTTTAATTTTTTTTTAACAACATTTTGCTATATGTCTGATATTGTTCTATTCTAGGAAACACTAGCAAGTTTTTATAAAAATATTTTTTTGATATAGTATTTTGCTTTTTTACCAATAACACATTTAGTTTCAAATTTTTATATGGTAGCATGTTTTTCAAGATAAAAGGTTAATATCAAGTTTTTAGGACATTTTTAATGCATCTGCACCTTAAAACACTCCGGCGTGCATGACAAAACCTATTAGGTAGATAATTTAGAAAAATATATGGACCTACCAATAACGGTGTTTATTTCACAGTCTTGTTTCAAACCTTCCTAAAAACAATTGTGTTTCTGTCCCTTGGGAACTGTTTTCTGCAAAATTCAAGGCATTGTCAAATATAAAAAAAAATAGTTACAGCAAAACTATCTTGGAAAAAGTACTTTTACGTCACCAGTAACACATACAATTTTTTTGGACTGAGTCCGTGAGCGTCAAACTTGGGCTTGGATCGTTTGGTGTGGAATGACCCTACAGTCTGTTTCCTTAGTCTTATGTTCATAGTCTGGTCCTGAGCATTACTTGTCATAGCTTGACTACAGTTTATTTCCTTAGTTTTAGAGCTCAGCTCTTAGGCGCCCACTTCCGGTTTGAGCGACTACGCCGCCTTCGTCGCCGTCAGCGTAACCGCGCGTTGCGTAAGGACGTCACACGTGACGTCACTCAACCCGGGGAGTTTTTCGCTAAATTTAGCGGAACATTTCCCTGCTAAATTTAGCAGAAAATTTCCCGTCAAATTTAGCGGGAAAATTTTACCCTTGTGATGTCACGTGAAGTTTAGCGGAAAATTTCCCTGCTAAATTTAGCAGGGAAATTGACGTCACGTGACCTCAACGCCAATTCAGTTTCCCCGCTAAATTTAGTCGGGAAAGTTTAGCTAAATGTAGCGGGAAATTTAGAGAATATTTCCCGCTAAATGGGAGGGGAGCTGGAGAGGAAGAGGGAAGGGGGAGGAGGGTCATACCCTCCCTCCGTTTCCTCCTCAAGAGCTGCGCTCTAATTCGGCATTACAGAGAATTGTAAACGTCTTTCATTTTTTCCTTTGTAGCTCGGTGCCGTGCATTGCTCATCGCAACTGTGTTTGTTTGTTTTCTTTGTCTGTAATGGAAGCGGGGCTAACACAAAATTCTAAAAAAGAATGACTTTGAAATAATAATGAACATGAAAAGGCAAAAACGTCTGCAACGCGCTTGCGTCTGCATCGCGCCTTGCGTCTGCATCGCGCCTGCGTCTGCATCGCGTCTTGCTTGTGCATCACGCTTTGCCATCTGCATCGCGCTTTACGTCTACATCGCGCTTCGGTCCGTCTGCCACAGGCAAGCTGCAGCAGGTCGCGGAGAAGGAGATCAAGGGGGCCCTCTACTCGCTGCTGGAGTTCAACGGCAAGCTGCTGGCGAGCATCAACAGCACGGTGCGGCTGTTCGAGTGGAATGCGGAACGGGAGCTGCACAACGAGTGCAGCCACTTCAACAACATCCTGGCCCTCTATCTCAAGACCAAAGGGGACTTCATCCTGGTCGGGGACCTCATGCGCTCCATGTCCTCCTTGCCTACAAGCCCCTCGAGGGAAGCTTCGAGGAGGTGCGTTGTCCGACGCGTGCCTTCGACCGGCCCGTCCGGCACCCTCAAGCTGCAGACGCAAACACGTCGTACGAAAGACGTTCTGTGAACACCGTCCGAGGCGCATTTCTTTTTCCTGTACGCCACATTGGTCGTGTGAAAACCGTCTGCAGACACGTTCGAAGCCTGCATACGTACGAAACGAACATGCTTTGAACTTGCTCAAGGCGTTTCCGCGGATAACTTTTGTCCTCGTGGTCTACAGCGAATGTTACGTTTTCGTACGATGTACGGGAGTTGCGACTGCGGCTTTACGCTGCCCACGCATTGGGGTTTCGCCGCCGTGGCGCTGGTCGGTAGAAGTACGTTGTCCGGAGAGCGTCTTGGACCGGCATGCTTGGCGTCCCATCTCGTTGTATGTTGAAAGCGGTCTCGAAGCAGCGTCGAGTGCCCAGTCGAGTGCCCACTCGACGCCCGCCGAGTTTTGGTGTACCGTCAGGCGGGAGAGCGACCTGCAGCAGGATGGGCGTCTGCTGTGTCCGCCGCTACGACGCCGCCAGGACTGCGGCCCGCGACAACATGACACTTTCGCGTCTTCCTCGTGCAGAAATCGAAAGACCGCCTCCCGGGACGCAATAAACGCCCCGGCCGGAGAAGACGCGTTCAGCGTCGTACTTGCGACGGACTGCCGTGGACGCCACGAGCCGTCTGAGCCGATTCAGTGCCTTCCGAATGTCACGTGACCTGGGAGAGACGCTGCAACACCTGGGGCTGGTGGTCACGCTATGCCTTCGGGGTACTGGATTGGCTGGGACGGCTCGTGGCATCCATCACGGTCTGTCACAAGGCGAAACGGAGTACAGTCAGAAATCGGGGAGACGAAATAAGGATATGAGGAGCATGCAGTCGGAAACGCGTTCTAGGCACCTTCCCGCATGGGACTGCTGTTGTGCGATATGCCCTCGATTCGGTCTCGAAAAGTCTCCGAGTCTTATCGCTACATCTCAATATGCCTAAAAAGGGAAAAAAAGTGCTCTAGGATAGCTAGAAGAAAAATCAGCAGAACCCATCCTTTGGGAATGATTATCTACGTTAATGCGAATAGCATCAAACGGTGCCGGAGTTATGCGCGTTCGTCAGGTGGCCAGCACACTCTAGATACGCCAGCCCACTCTTGAGGCGATTCTAAATTTGTTGACACTTTCACAGCCCTGCGCACGATCTCCGCAGCCCAGCACGTGCGTTTGTGTCACTTAGGAAGGCGAGCAAAGCACGCGCCATACGCCACAAACACTCAAAATGGTACCGACCAGACTTTCTGGCGTCTCAGCTAGTCTCAACCAGCGGTACTCTAAACGGTTGTTTATATCTTTACCATAGGACGCGCTTACAGCGCTGTCACAGCTACCGGTGCGCGCGCGTTCCATGCACGAGGGCTCATTCCGCTCTCGTGAGGCTGAGCTAGGAGGTCTCCCGAGCGCGGGAGAGGGTGAGCTAGAGGGAGAGGGTGAGCGCGGGAGAGGGTGAGCTAGCCCTCGTGCATGGAACGCGCGCGCACCGGTAGCTGTGACAGCGCTGCAAAGCGCGTCCTATGGTAAAGATATAAACTAATGTTTAGAGTGCGGTGAATGACTGCCTTCATAGCTCTGTGGTTAGCGCGTCTGCCTGCTGATCAAAGGGTCAACGGTTCGAATCCCAGCCGGCGCCGGTCTTTTTTATTTATTTATCGACCCGCGGCGTAAGAGGTTAGATAGCCAGATAGATAGATAGATAGATAGATAGATACATAGACGAAAAGTGCGTGAAGTATCCAAAGAATGCTATTCGCATTAATACTCTTTTTTGTTTACGAGCAAAACTCGCCGTCGTTTCCAGATTGCACGGGACTACCAGACCAACTGGATGTGCGCCGTCGAGATTCTGGACGATGACACGTTCCTCGGGGCCGAGTCCACCACCAACTTGTTTGTGTGCCAGAAGGACAGGTGAGCTTGCCGCAGCTGGCCGTAGCAGTGGCTCAGGAGTCAATGTAAATCTTGGGAGTCCTCAGATGTGCCTATAGACAGTAGTAGCAGTGCGCTGGCTATTGCAAGGCATCACATACACTCGGTCGCTAGTAGCACTGCGGTGCCAAGGAGAGCCACTGAATACGGTAAACAACTTGACTTTCGCGACTTTAAAAAAATTATGTTAACTTGCTAGGCGATTGCGTTGCATATGTGGAACGTTCAGCATTACAAACATTGATATCACCGTTTAGCAGCACGCCTCCAGCCTGTTCAGCCAGACGCCTACATTCAAGGCGCTCTTCATCAGATGATTTAATGCGTGGCATGTGTATACTTGAAATGATAAACCTGACGATCTTCCAGAACCCACCCTCCTCTCCAACCTCGCCTACCTCATCTCCTCACTTCATCCCCGGTCACATGACCTCCCTGTTAACCAATCAGCATCGAGCACCTTACTCCTCCTCTCCCACCCATCAACCAATCGGTGTCGAGCCTCGCGACCACGCTTTCATCCAGACCTCATTTTTGGGCTTCACGAAACGCCGAACAGCCAGCCAAAGAATGTTTCACTTTAAAATATCACAAAAAATTGATCGCCTGAATGTATCACCTCGTGGTACTGAATACACGCATAGAACTACGAATTGCGGAGTATTGTGTCCGCGAATTATTCTCGAAATTCAGACTTCGCAAAATTGGCGAAATATTGAGTCCGCAGAAATAAAGTCGTCTGCAGTAGCTACGCCTGGAGTAATGACACTTGACTGCCGTGGCTCTTAAAATCATTGTTGCCAGTTATCTTAGACATTATCCGAAATCGGTGAAAACGGTTTCCCGTCCTTCAGAAACATTCAAACAGTCCGCGACGGGGCAAAACGATATCGCCCGAGTCTCTGACGCCGTATCCAAAGCTCGGGAGGTCGCATTTTCCTCCTGTAACTGTCGCCAGTTGTGCCCGCTCTGCACTAGGCACCAAGATGGCGGCGACCACGAGACAGCCGGGAAATGAAGTGCCGATGCTGTATGCGTCGCTCAATCATTTAAGATTTAAGCTGCGACACTGGGAGTAAACGGCGTTTGCGTCTCTTTCATTGCGCTTTAGTGCCGCGACGACGGACGAAGACCGTCAGCACCTGCAGGAGGTCGGCCAGTTCCACCTGGGCGAGTTTGTGAACATCTTCAGGCATGGATCACTAGTGATGCAGCACCCAGGCGAAGCGTCGTCCCCCACCCAGGGATCGGTGCTCTTTGGAACCATCCACGGTGCCATTGGTGAGTTGAGTACTAAGGTGATGGCTAAATTCGACAGTACTTTGTCGGATTTCGTCGACATTGTGTCGTCGTCTTGTTTCACACTTTGTTGTCACCCTAGCAGTTTGGGGTCTGATGGCGTTTTTTTTGTGCTTGTCTGTGACACTACTGCAGGGCTGGTGGGTGATGCTGTAGTCACAGGGTGTTGATGGCATCTTCTAAGAACTCCAAAACCTTGCTGTCTTCAACTGTGCTTAGTTACTAGCGATACCTGTTTTTTTAATGCATAAATAGTTTTTTTTTTTTAGAGTATTACATCCTTATTGTTAGTGTCTTTATGTATAAATTCATTTTGAACATTGCTGATGTGACCCCTAGGGGCTGGAGCTTTTTGTAACATTTTTTTGACATGCAAACACTTACTTAGTAGAAGCAGCTTTTATTGCACTGCAAGCTTGGGAGACGATGAATGAAGCAGAGTGGTACTGTTGCTTCAAAATCGAAGTGTGCCACCGTGTTGTTCGCAATCACCTGGTCCCGGGACTTTCTTTCTTACAGCAAAGCTGTTAATGGTTAGTTTCCCAGTTTCGTGTCTGTGGACAAATAAATCTCGACACAAAACTCTGGACGAAGCTACCGCCATCTATGAACAACGGCGGCAACCAGACTGACCGGCTTGCCGATTGTCTGGTTGCCACCATCGTTCATAGATAGCGGCAGCCTTTCCAGCCTTTCCACTCTGGTGAAAACCAGAGTGGAAAGGCTGAATTTCTCAAAGCGTCGTCCTAGAGGTCATCCTAGACGTTGTCCTTGGAGGTCGTCAAAGAGGTTGTCCTCGAGGTCGTCCTTGAGGTTGTCCTAGAAGTCATCCTTGAGGTCGGCCCCAAAGTCGTCCTTGAGGCCGTCCTAGACGTCCTCGAGGTTGTCCTGAGACGTCGTCCCTGAGGTCGTCCTAGGCGTCATTCTCGAGGTCGTCCTAGGCATCGTCCCTGAGGTCGTCCTGAGGTCGTCCTACATGTCGTCCTTACGGTTGTCCTAGACGTCGTCCTCCAGGCAGTGTCCTTGAGGTCGTTGAAGAAGTCGTCCTTGAGGTTGTCCCACCATAGTAAAGCTTTGCTGGTCTTCCTTCTTCACCAGAGTGGAAAGGCTGAAAGTTTTTTCTTTTTAGTTTTAGGTTTTTATGAAAAACTTAGCAGCGACCCTTACCTTTCAAAGTTCTCTAATGCATGAAATGCATTATAGGGAATTGGTTTGTCACGTGACATATATTTTCCCGCTTAAATTTAGCAGAAAAATTTAATGATTGTGTAGTAGGTCACGTGATATTAATTTTTCCCGCTAAATTTAGCTGGTAACTGAATGGGTCTACAGATCACACAACATCAATTTCCCGCTAAATTTAGCGGGAAACTGAATTGGTGTTTTGGCCACAAGACGTGAATTTCTCCTGCTAAATTTAGCGGGGAAACGGAGGTTGGACGTATAGGTCACGTGCCGTCAATGTCCCCAAGGTGTATAGGTCATGTGACGCCACTTTCCCCTCTAAATTTAGCGGAAAATGCACGGACAGACGGATGGACCAAATTGAGATTGGGGTTCAAAAGCATTTCATGCTTTAATAGCTACTTTCTCGTGCCTTCTCTGGTGCCTTATTTTTTCTGGTTTGCGTGTCTCTCCTTCGTAGGGCTGGTCGCGCAGCTGCCCTCCGACTTCTACAACTTCTTGCTCGAAGTCCAGGGCAATCTAACCAAGGTCATCAAAAGCGTTGGCAAGATTGACCACACCTTATATCCTTTTGTGCGGTCCGAGCGACCCAGGCTCGTGTCGTTCGAGAGGAAACATTGGTTCTAATCTGAAAATGACTTCGAAAGAAATTGGGTAAAGTGGTTTCTGCAGGAATGCATAACTCAAACGTCATTTGGTGCAGTTTCAATTGTTTTTCTAGTGTGCTCTGACTTCTTTATTTTCCAACTTTTCAAGACGGTGATCGCTTTTTGTTGTAGACATGCCTAGTGCTCTCATTTGTGGCGTGAAATGTATGGTTGTCTGAGGGTATAGTTGCACCCTGCAGACAGTGTTGCAACAACTTGTCGCTGAGCCAACATTGCCTGCTGCAGCTCTAGTTTCTGTTAGTGTGATGACTGGGGTTGAAGCATGATTTAAAGTACTATTTTAACTTCGCAAAAACAAGAAGGTTAAGTGGAACCTTTCTATAGTAGAATGAGATTTTTCTTGTTTCTTAATTTAGCTCCTATGTTCCAGGATTTTTATACTTTATCTTTGCAAAATCTGGAGCTTATTGGAGTTTTGTTTTAACAAATCTCCAAATCTGAAATTCGAAGCTACAGATGCAAAGAAAGCACCTTTATTGTGAGTAGTATTTATACCTACTATGCAGCATGAGAACTACTAAGTTGTAACATTGCTTCTGGTCATCATTACTTCAATATATTGAAGTTCTTCTCGGGAATCTTTAATTGACGTAAATTCTACCTGCGAGCGTTTTTCGAATTCTTTGAAATTGACACAGAGTTCTCTATGTCAACAAAGAAAAAGTATGGGAGCAGTAACGGACGTGTCTCGGTTTATCGGGACGAGCATGCTTTTTCGCCGCGAATCGACTTGCGTGGGAAACATCCTTGACAAAGACTGTTCACCTGGCGTTCTTTCTCGACGGAGCGGAAGACGGAGCAAGCGCAAGGGTTCATTGACGGTGACCTCATCGAGAGTTTTCTGGACCTCAGTCGAGACAAAATGCAAGAAGTTCTTCAGGGAATACAGGTGAGGCCGCATTCATATCTTTTTGCGAAGGCAGACATGGCATTTTCCTAGCCAGCTTCCAAAAGTCGTGCCCTCCCAGTAAAATTTTCAAGAATGAATTGCTTTAAGTACATGCATAGACGGTATTGACAGTCGCCGACCGATCATTCGGACTCCGATAATTCGGACTTGTTCGATATTTCGGACCTAAACGACGAACCGTGACTTACCCCCATAGAAATAGTGCATATTCACGACCAAAGTTTCGGACAGCTCGAAGTCCGAAAGTTCAATTATTTGGACAAAATCGTCGCGAGCGGTCAGCGGGAAACGCCTACCGAGACGCGGCCATTTTGAATTCTATGTTGGCTTCACATGATTGCCTTGGTTTGGCAGCGATACTTGAGTACTCCCAAGTCCTACCGCTAGGTGACGCTATGCTAGCCCTTTTTTCATTTAGCTGCACGTCATCATCATCATTATTATCTTCTTTTTTTTTTTGTTTCCTTCCATTCTTTCTTTCTTCGCGCCTCCGCCACCTCCGCCCCACTTTCGCGTTGCCAGTCGCCATTTTGCGCTCGTGGATTTGCGCCTCATGTCGTTCAGACAACGCTGGCTTGGATGTCGTGGCCCCATCTGTTCTTCTGCTGCCGCGATGCGTCGTTAAGAAGCGCAGAAAGTACTCAACCTTAACGCTAGAAAAGAAGGCAGCGATTCTCAAGCTAACAGAAAGTTGCCGACCGCGAACGGAGGCGTAACCTGAAGCAAGGCACTATTTGCGGCTTTTTTAAGCCCGTTTAGAAGTAATAAAGGCAAGTTTTTCAATCTGCTGATTTTTCGGACTGCTCTGTTATTCGGACGTTTTTCGGTCCCTGCGATGTCCGAATAATCGGTCGGCGACTGTATATAAGTTGCCCAGGTGTGTTTCAGAATTGCACGAATCCAAGTAGGGTTTCCAGTTGGTTCAGGCCCAGTGGTGTAGCTTAGCCATCCGGCACCCAAAACCCTTATGTCTTTCGTAACTCCCACCACCCCCACACCCCACCCCCAATTCACTACCCGAGATTGCAGCCAACCTGTAAAAGGTGGTGGGGGCCGGGGCCGGGCCGGGCCGGGCCGGGCCGGGCCAGGTTGGGCCGGGCCAGGCTGGCCGGGCCAGGCCGGCCAGGGCCGGCCGCCAGGCCAGGCCGGCCAGCCGGGCCGGCCAGGCCGGGGTTGTTGCTATACCGTTGTCCAGTCCTGTCTTTCAAAGCAAGACAGTTTTTTTGCAGCTGACACCAAGATGACTGTGAAGTTCACTCGAACAGTGAGTGCCATAAAGCGGTGTCACATGCAGTCGCTCGACTGATTTTTTGGACTTTGCAGGGATCGAAAAAACATCCGGATAATAGAACAGTCAGAAAAATGAGCAGAATAGAAAACTTGCCTTTATTATGCATAAGCGGCCTTAAAAAAGCTGTCAATAGTGCCTTGCTTCAAATTACGCCTCTGCTTGCGTTCGGCAACATTCTCTTGGCTTGAGAATTTCTGCCTTCTTTTCTAGCGTTATGGTCGGGTACTTTCCGTGCTTCTTAGCAACACTTCGCGGTGGCGGAAGAGCAGATTGGGCCATGACGTCCAAATCAGCGTAGTCCGAAAACACAATTCACCGAGAAGAGATGAAAGGTGCAAGTCCACGACTGCAGAATGACGAATGAACAAAAGCAATATGGTAACAATGATGATGATAATGACGCAGCAGCTAGATAAAAAAGCCGTTGCGTGGCGTCACCTAGTGGTAGGACTTAGTAGTACACAATTAGCGCTGCCAAACCAAGCCAATCCATGTGCCACCAACATAGAATCTAGAATGGCGGCTTCTCGGTGCTGTTTCTCGCTGATCGCTCGCGATGATTTTGTTTGAAAAATTGAACTTTCGGACTTCAAGCTGTCTGAAACGTTGGTCGTAAATATGCACTTACCTACTTGTATTGGATAGGTCACGGTTCTTCCTTTAGTTCAGAAATATCAAACTAGTCAGAATCATCGGCGTCCGAAAAATCAATCTGCGACTGTATCTCTACCCAATCCACTTTTTAGGAAATTTTACAGTTTGTCTAGCTCCTACTTGCTGTGATATCACATTCAGTCAGTCATTAGTAGTTTATGTGAAGCGTCCGGATGTTTGAACGACACCTTTCGTTGTTTTCTTGTCCAGATGGACGACGGTAGCGGCATGAAGAGGGACGCCACCGTCGACGATTTAATCAAGATCATAGAAGAGCTGAGCAGAGTTCACTGAGTTTCATTTTTCACCCGCGTTTGCATCGCGCATCTTCCCATCTCGTCATCCATTATTACGTACGTTTGCATCCGCGCCTTTCCGGAACTCCGCCCGTTTTGCCGAGGAGTTTACAAACTGTGACCGAATTTTTTTTGCTTGCTTTTCTGTCTTCTCCTTACGGTCTGAAGCCGCTTGGTTTGTCGGTTTCTTGCTTCCAATGTCATTGCTTCGCGAGTCGGCCAAGTCTCACCCAGGTCAATTATGAAGCCACTTAGTCGCAATTTTCTCTCAATTCCTCGAAGTCATTACACAAACTCCACATCCCATGCATCAGGCCAACGGCAACATTAAAACAATGTTAAAATTATGTAGCACGGTTTGTCGGAAATCGAGTCTTGACAGAAACAAGAAGCTAACATTTTGTGCGGTGTCTAGAGATTGCAGGATATGTTTGTAAACAATAATGTACAGTTTTCGTTTTGTTGTTGTTGATTTCTGTCTAACTCGACTTACCTGGCCTAACCTTTTCATTTTCTTTCTAGAGCGATACCATGGACGTACTGAAATAAAGAGTACTTTATACATATAAAAAAAGTCAGATGTTCATTGCCTTCGTAAAATGTGGAGTATGATGAATTTTGACTTTAGTACTAATCAAGCTGTCGGTTGTAACGCACAAGAGATCATGGCTCTGCAAAGGCAGTGAATATGTAAGACTGTGATTGCCGAAATTATTTTATGTCTTTTGCATTTACATTTTTCAGTGGAGCAAAAGTAAAGTCATTTTGGTACATAGCAGGATCTGCAGGACATAACACAGTGTGCGTAACTAAGTGACTATCGAGGTGTGCCACTTCTCTAAACATGAGAAACCTATATTTCACCTTTGCTGCAAGTATTTGAGATTTAGAAGGTATCTGCATCTCTCATCACTTCGTTCGCACATCAGTTAGCAAAGATTGGCTTCGTAGATCGCCAGTGGAAAAAAATGAAACAATGGGGAAACATTTTATTCTTTTAGATGACTGCTTCAGATCGTTGGTATACACTCATGTTTGGGCAAGTTTTGTAATAGAGGTCCTGGGTTCAAATACAAAAATAGCTTCAAAATTATATTGGGCACTGCCCTTTGTTGTAAGGGATCCTTTGACTAGTACCTAGTGCCAACATAAAAAATGAAGAGTTCTCTTTGGGTACACTTGTGTAAGGCAGGGGCCGTTCCGAATCATTGCAAGCATTGCAGGTTGTCAAGGAAGCATCAATTGAAAGGAAATTCGGGGGCTGTTCTTACCCGAAATCCGACAACTATATTACATTTCATGCAATATAGGTGTCGTCCAGATAATTTGTAGTTTGAAAAACACTCAACAAAAATGATTCAGCAAAGAAGCTACAGAGGTCGGCAAGGGTGCATAACTTGATGCTATCATAGTGAAGTCTTGAGAGTTGTGGTTGTTTACTCATATGAAGATGAAAAGCTGTTCTATTGTACAAGCTGCACTAAGCAGCATCTAAAAACTTCGCAGTAGTTGAAAGTGCCGCTCTCGTAAGGGGCCATGGCTCATCTATACAACCAATATTGGCTGGCAGTTCTGCACACAACCACTGTAAACATTTGGGAATCGACAACCACACACATTTCACTACGTAGTTAGGTCCACCTGATGACTGCGTGACGTCATGGTCAGCCAACCTGAAAAGACGCAGGCACTAGAAATTTCTACTGGCCCCACGTGGCGAGCTCGAGGTTCTTTCAAGTGGCGATGGTGATCGGAACCCCGTTTAAAAGTTCGAGGTCTCTTGGCAGGGGATGGAAGAAGCTGTACATGAGCCTGTAATGCGACACGTCTCTCCGGCTGAGCCATCACCGTGTCCAGAAACTGTTGGATGTCTCGCTTGCGCTTGAGAGCAAGGGACTCGTCCCCTTCAGTGCTGAAGACGCTGCCTCTCGAGAGCGGATGAAAGTCGCAGGCGGGAAACTTCCGACTCATCTTGGTGTACAGTTCGAGGAAGTTCTTGTAGGTCCTGACGACCGACTGCGCCGGTGGGAACTCGCGTTCCACGTTGATGACGTAGACGTGGTATCGCTCGGTGGTAGCGCAGCCTGATGTCTTCCACGGTCAGCTGCACAATCTTCCCCTCGGCAGCGACGCTGAAGTCACGGGGGTTGAAGGAGAGCCTCAGCGCGCACTCCCTGGTGTTGGCTCCCAGGCTCGCCAGGTTGTGGATGAAGAAGTTGAAGCTGGTGGCGAGGGTCATGACGCTCTCGCGGATGCGCTTCTCAAAGTGCCGCGCCGCCTGCTCGTCCGTTGCCTCCAGCGACATGGACCGCCGCAGGTACGCGAGCGCATCCTGGTCTACGCTCGGGCAGCCCCGAGTGCTTCATGATGCTGAAGAGGGCGAGGAAAAGGCTGGAGTTGCGTCGCAGGACGTTGTAGGCTTCACAGCAAAGTCTCACGAACTGTGCCTCTCCGCCATTCCTCCGGATGACGTAGACCATGTCTGGCGTGAGTGCAAACGGAGCCCTGTCTCTCTTGATTCCCCCAAACGTCTCGGCATGGCCCAGGACTTTCGAGAAATCAATGTGCAGCATGTGGCCCGACGTGGCCAGAAGGATGTTGTCATTGTGGCGGTCGCCAACGCCCAGGATATACGTGGCGACGCAGCAGCCAGCGCAGGACTTGATGAAGTTGTCGACGGCCGCCTGGTACTGCGGCCTGCACGAGTTGTGTTTCCAAAGCCAGTCGGCGATTGTCCTGTTATTGAATGCTCCCGTGACGCCCGAGTGATTAGTCTGGATGGTCCGTAGCGTCGACACATCCCGGACGGCTTCGAGGAAGCCTCTGCTTTCTCCCGTTGTTGTGCACTTGAAGGTGAGCATCTTGAGGTCCATTCCGCTCTCCAGCCAAAGCTTGTCCATGAGGCGAATCACGGTGAGCATGAGAACATCTTGACGGAGGTCATCGCCAGCCTTGTAGATCGTTTCAATCTTTTCGGCAGCTTCTTCGGACGACCGGAAGACAAGCTTGATGGGCAGTGTCTTGGAAGGAAACACGCAGCAGGTGTCCACATCGACGGACTCGACGCTCATTGCCGGGTCCAGTGGTAGCCTCAACTTCAGCACCTGCAGGGAGCTGTTGAGCTTGGCGAGCTCTCTTCGCATCACCTCCTCCTTTGTGAGTCGGCTGCTTGCTTGACGCTCTGTGCGGTTTCGGCTAGCATCTCATCTACGACGATCTGTGTCAGGAGGCTGGCCGTGACCTTCTCTCCTGCTACAAAGAAGAGGGCCTTCCTCATGATCAGCGCCCTGTCCCTCATGAGTGGTTCGTTGATCATGCCGGTGAGCCACCAAAAGAGCTGATGAGCGAGGCGGACGCTCTGCCGGGCCCTTCGTAGGAGGAACGTGGCCAAGAAGGAGTCGTCCCAATTTTGGAACCTCAGAGACTCGACCAGCTGCGCGAGGTAGAGGGAGAGCTCGTCGCTGCCGACACTTTGCAGGGATTGCACCGCATACTTCTGACCAGGCTGTCCGGAAAGGCGGGGGAGAGCAGCGTGAGCGACTCTTCCGGACTGAGCGGACACCAAGACCGCACCAGGGTGTAGGTCTCCTCAATGTTTGCTGAATTCCAGCATACCGGGAGCTTTAGCAAATGAGGCAGCAAGCTCGAGAAGTCACACAGGTGGTGACGGTGCTCCCAGATCAGGTCGCGAACGTAATTGGGCAAGGGTGTGGAGACATCGGTTACGGTCAGGTCCAGGAAGGTTTGCTGCACGTCAGCACTGAGTTCATGAAACGGCTTTCTGACAACTTCGCGCACATTTCTGGTGATGGATTTGGCGAGGACTGCCTGGTTCTTGACATGCGGCAGTGTGACTAGCAAACATCCCTTGTTCTGCTCGCTTGCGGAAACGGGACCGCGTGTCGACAGCATTTCGGGGACCATAGGCCCAGGAGGAACTCCGCCTCCGTTGAAGTGTTCTCGGTCTGCAAAGATGTTCAGACCTGTCCAACCGAGGACGTGATCGGCTCCGTCCCGGTGCCCGACGACTGTCAGATACATCCTCGTTTCTCGGGGAAGGGACCGAATCTGAATGTCTTTGAAGGAAATGTACTCGTCAAAGTTTACACATTGGAAAATTCTTTGCGTCACATACAACCGTCGTGTCGTCTGATAACAAAAGAGCCTTTCGCCGTAGGTTAGCGCGCAGTCGACACTGTAGCTGTCGTAGTTTTGGACCCAAGCTTTTGCAGCTGAACCAGCATCTCAATCTTGGGGCTGAATAGTTCGTTAGCATCTACGGTACGTCTTCGTCGTAAGCTCTCATCGAGAAACTCAACAGTGAATTCAACGCCACGCCTTTGAGAATGCATTGCAAGGAATCTTGCAATTGCAAGTTCAATGTCTTCAACAAACCGGGTCACAAGGAACACCTTTCTTGGAGCGTCGACACCATCTCTATTCTCTGACAGCGTGTCTCTGAAAAACTTTAAGAGGTCTGTAGTTGTCTGGTACAGTTCACTTGTCTCCGTGTGATTCAACAACTGGCAAAGTTCTGTCACACTGGCTCTGATGTCCCCCGCTGCCTTGAGAAGATCTCCGCCAGCCGACAAAGCGACGCCTATGAGCTGTTCTACCTGGGACTCGAAAGTCTCCAAGGCATCCCTGACGGCAACAAATGTTATCTTCTCCGAGACATCAATGTCCAAATCACAACTCTCGCCGGTCACTAATGTCCATGGCTTCTGCACATTGTCCAGATTTACAATGGTCAACCAGGCCACTTTGCCGACACGTCTACAGGCGCAGATGTATGCATAGTCGCTGAGTAGGGTATCGTTGGACAAGTACTCATCAAGGCCGGTCACCTTGAAGACATACTTTCCGGGACTGCCCAGGAAGGGCTGGATGCTTTCCACAAGGTAACCCACCCTTGTAGCTGCCGGACAGGAGAAACACACTGGCTTGTGGAGCTGTTCAGAGAAGATTTTGAGTTTGACGTCGAACGTCTCTTCCGAGTTGTTCTGCAACGTAGGGCTGATGAGAAGCCCCGAATAAGGACTGTCTTCTGGTTGCACGTCACACACGAGATGCTGCAGCTTCCTCAGGAGCCTCTGGCTGTGGTGGTTTGGCTGCTTCTTGACCAGCCTTGCCTGCACAAACTTGAAGAAGTGGGACATGGTTGGCTCTCCCAGACTGTTCAAGGTCGTCGCAGGCCGCAGCGGCCTCGGCAGCACCTTGTGCCTCCGGTAGCCTGGTAAGGATTGAAATTTTCTGTTTTAGAATAGGTTGACACAAAGCATCTGGACACTCACCATCAAGCTACGACATCTGGTTTATGGCGACTTTTAGCCCTGCCTTATGGTTGATTTCTTCATGGCCAGTGTTACCGAATTGAGCTACTGTTCTGTCATGGTAGGGAAGCCTGAAATGGTGACATCTCGGTTATAAATTCTGGACTGTTGTTGGGGCTCGCTTTCTCCTTCATTCTCTTGCTGGGGACAATTCATTTTTGCGTCCCTTCTAGACTAAAAATTCAGGCTAACATTAAGGATGAAGAAGACAGTATGTTTAATTAAATTAGTGATGGACAGTCTTTGCATTTTGAACTTTGTTTGTGTAACCGACTTTATTTTGACGGGCTCAATAATTCGGTAATTTTGCTAAATGACGGATTCTAGTATATTTAGTGGACACAATTTTGCAATATATATTTTGCATCTTTTTTTGTGTGTGTGAAGTTTGAAGTTTTTGACCCTTGTGAGCCAAACATTACGTTGTTACTGTATTTCAGGACAAAAAGGAAGACATTTGTCTCAGTTGATGTCTTTATTGGCAACTGGAACCTTGATAGTTTCAGGTTACTTAGGGTCATCTTGTCCCCTTTCAAAAGTGCAAACAGTAAGGAAGTTGGGTCATAACGACAAATGTAAATGTCGCTAAATTTATAAGGAATCTTTTCCTCTATTTGTTACTGTCGGACCCAATTACTAATACCCCGAGTCATCGCCCACCCCACTTTTTGGGCGATTTCCAAAAAAATACCGAGTGATCGCCCACCCCTACAAATACCCCAACGCGGACCCCGCGATCCGCCAACATTCACCCCGCCCGAATGACGATGCCGCGGGCCTTACAGTTGGAGGATGTCCGTGACAAAGTAAAACCAAGAAGGGAAAGACACTTCTCTTCGTTTACGAATTTTCTTTCCGATTTCTGCTAGAAAAGTCGCATGCGTGCGAAAGGAAAACGACGGAGAAAACACAATAAAACTTTGTTTGGCTTACAAAAAAAAAACGTCATAAAAACATTGTAAAAAAAAAAAAAGTCGTAAAGATAACACAAGCATTATTCCATTCAGGGATCGCGAGGTCAGCGAACGTCCTGCAGCGAATGCCCCCATATCCTGCAATGTAACCGCGGAGTGTAAGGTCAAAATCCGTCTCCACCAAAGTAAGGTCACCGCGCGAACCCGCCTTTTCTCCCGGAACGTGGCGACCACGTTTGGTAAGGTTGTGCAATGTTTTAAGACAAAGCCGACGGGTAAATGAAGATTTGCTGGAACGCCGCACACAGACGTTTGTAAAGCGTCCCATTTCGAGCTCAGGGCTCGTGGTGCCGTCCACGCCACGCCGCAATGCCGCCTCGAACCGGTTGATAGCACGCCGCGCACAGACGCACGCATGTATGCAGTGTTGCCAGGTGGTCCCACCAAAAACCGCCAAATGACTGGGAGGTATAGCCCAAATATAGCCAAAGCCGTAAAAAAATATAGCCCAAAATAGCCTAGACTAAAAACAATGATTTTTAAGCCTTATATTGACAGTTTCTCACACTCGTAGAATCAGCGGCGTAGACTTTCCCGGCGTAGACTTTCCATTTTCCTGGGGGGGGGGGGGGCTGGGGCGACTGGCACCCCCCCCCGGGGGGGGGGGGGTGCTGCGCGTTACTTCTTCGCCGGAACTGGAGATTGAATTGGAATCCCAGTGAAAGCACGCTGGGATTCCAATTCCCATATATTTTGTCAATAAAGGCAACGTGGGCGTTATTTTGTTTACGTGCCACTACTAGAAGCTCGTTACATGGCACGTAAACAGCGTCTCGGTAAGGATCATGGCCCGGGGGAGGGGGGGCGTCTGCCCCCCCCCCCTTCCCGCGGATCTTACCAGGAGGGGCACGAGCCCCTCCCCCCCCCCCTTCCCCCGAAGTCTACGCCTATGCGTACAATACACGTTACAATCTCTGTTTCAAACCTCATATGCACCACCTTTTGTGTACTTTATGTTACTTGTGAATTTTTAAAAAAAAGCTTCGGAAGGATGAAAATTTGTGCAAAACTGCTGAAAACCTTCGCAGGTTTCCAGAAGTACAAAACACACAGACAGCTTTATTGTGAAGCCCGTGAGATATGACCATACAGTAAAAGAACAAAATACAGAAGCAGAACAGTCAGAACACTGGGTGTCTCAAATCAGAACACCAATATTTGAGGTCCTTACCAATATCCCACCCGTCTCTTTTTCTTTGTGAAGAATATTAGTGACAATCATACATGTTCACGCTATTTCTGATTGTGTTGTCCTTTCTTGGGGTGGGCAACGACTGTAAGGTAGTCAAGTGTTTAGCGGTGAAACTGCAGACTTCTCATTTTTACAAACTTGGGTGCCTAAGGATTCTTATAATGGGCACTACAGCAGCATCTGGAGAGTTCAGTCTACGTCCGGGCAGAGCCATATGCGTCCGGGTTGAAGGCGCGCTACCGGGTCTTTGGTAATAGTGCAATCTGTTTGGTTTGCTCCACTACGCTGTAGGGAGGCCGGGCCGCTTGAACTCTGCAAGCATTGCTTCACTGCGCATTGTGAAAACCCCGAAGTTTGTAGAAGTTTAAAGCCTTTCTCCTTCATCTCTCTCCTCACGACTAACCAAAAGAGAAATTTTTTTTTTCGAAACTGATTAAAAGTTTGAAAATTAACTAGCCGAATTTCAAAGTTCGGCGTCGAACCTGAGGTTTGACAAAAGTTCGCCGCATTCTTAGAAATAGCCCAAAATAGCCACATAGCCAACCACAAACTTTTGACGCCAACTAGAAAAAAATGTATCCCAATTTGGCTATATATAGCCCAATTTGGCAACACTGCATCTATGCACCAAACAAGAAAGTTTCTCAAGAGCACGTCGCGGGTTCTCATCGCGCGTATGCAAGCAACGGACCTTGTGCTTGACAAGGCGCCCAACTTGGCCCGACGCCAAAGTATTTGCCAATGCCCCCGATCGCCGGCTTTCTCGCTTCCCCAGCATCTCTCTTCGTCCTTTCTTTTGCCCGCTCGCTCGCTCGTTTCGCTTGGTTAATATATATATATATATATATATATTTTTTTTTTTACTTGTTGACTTTTTTTGAGCACAGCTCTTAGGCGCCCGTTTCCGGCTTGAGCGGCGTCGCCGTCGGCGTCGGCGTAACCGCGAGCTTCCCCCCCCCCCCCCCCCCGAGGACCTCGGTTCTTTCGGGAGGACCTGGGTACCTTCGGTGACCTCGGGGAGGGGGGTCACGTGACTCCCCTCCCCGAGGTCACGTGACCCCCTCCGCCGAGGTCACGTGCCCCCTCCCCGAGGTCACGTGACCCCCCCTCCCTCAGTACCCTTCCCTCCTCCTCCTCAAGAGCTGCGCTCTAATTCGGCGTTACAGGGAGTTGTAAACGGCTTTCACTTTTTTAACAGAGAGAACATAGCGGTGCACGGTGTAGGAAGGTAGCGGTGTTAGAATCGCGCTCTCACGGAACAGATGTTCGGTGTTCATCGCGCGTACGCAAGCAACGGACTTTACGATAGTAAAACTTCTTTCATGAACATGTCTTGCATACAAAATGAAACTAATTCGACTTTTGAGTTTAATATATCTTTTGCAGCCGCGCTAAACATGTACTGAAAAATGGGTGTTTTTCTTTGTTTTTTTAAGCTTCTTTCTAAACTTTTTGTGCTTAGCCACCAAGACATGGCCCACCCCACTTTTTTATTAATTTCAGGCGGCAGGGGGTGTGGGCGATGACTCGGGATATAACGGTATATTGGCAGCGTGCGCGAACTACCGGGGGGCGCTTCTAAGTTCTCTAGCTATCATCATCATCGTTTGTGACGTCACGGGTAGGACAGATTGGGACAGACCGGGCAGTTCCCGGATCCCTCGGCTGGTCAGCTCGCTTCATGCGCTGTTTGGGTGACGCGCGGCAAAGCTTGTTTCACGCGTTGTGTTTATTTGGTGAAGTGATATTTGTAGTGGGACATTTTACCAAAGCTTGAAACCGTGGCACACGTACTCGTGCTAATAAGCACTTTTGGCGCTGAGGTGCCGAAACGCTGAAATTGTAGTGTGCTGTTCTCTACCCCAGTACAAAAAGCGTGATGGCGAAAATAGAACATCCAGCGCTCTACCCCACCACAACATCTACCGCGGCATATAGGGTGCATTTTTTTATTATAATTCGATTCGGACAAAAGAAAACTGAGGAAGAAATGCATGGAAACCGAAATTCGAGAACCTCTCGCGTCTGTGGTAAACACTTCACTGAAAGCGACTCCTTGTATCCTGTTGGTTCTGATGTGCTTTCTGAGTGCTGGTCTCTTATTAGTTTCAAATCGATTCCTTTTGGAATTTTGTAAACCAGTAAACAAATATTTCCTCAAAATAACTGGCAGGAAGAATCGGTGGCTGGCTTCCGGACTCGTTTCAATTAAATTCCTGCTTATTCACCCGGTTGACGCGAAACGTGCGAGACTCCCTCGCGATCGAAGTCTTAAAGGTGCACTGACACCCCAAGGGTCGTATTTATTTTTTATTGTCTAGAACGATGCACGTTGTATACTCCGTTTCACCTTATGTTGTACCGCAGCGAAGGCTAGAAGCGCGAGCTCATAACGTTAGCAGCTGCACTTAAAGGCCGACGACCAGACTCGAGATACTGCAAGGCAGAAGATCCTTCTCACCATGGGGGAGGAAACAAGCAACGGTGCATAGGGTAGAAGGGGGAGAGGAGGAATCGGGAGAAAATGGAAAGCACGAACTGGTCATCGGTCTTTAATGCACGAGAGCTTGTGCCGCCGAGATGTGCCTAGAGCAAGGAGCTCGCGCCCGTAGCCTTTCTTGCGGTACATCATAAGGTAAAATAGAGGTATAATCATAGACACGCAAAAGAAACGCATCCCAAAAAAAATCTTTTTACGCGCGCGCACGCGCCTTATTTATTTTTGGCGTCCTCCTCTCCCACTTTTCGCCTCGCTTGTTTTGATTCGTGACGTCAAGAATCATGAACTTTAGAAACTTTGTAGGCGATATTTCTATAACATTTAATAACGGCCGTAAAACATGTTTTTTAACGCAATTGCGAACGCACTACGGCCCTTCTTTTGAAATACCAAAAATCGGTGTCCGTTGTGGTTGGTGCCGCCTCCTGGATTTGTATCCTCCCACGGAAAACAGGCGACACCGCTCAAAACCGGTCCGCCGGCGCTCGCTCCTTTTCTCCTCGCTTGGGGTCGCCATGGCAACAGCACGGAGTCGTGAAAGAAAGTGGACTCTCAGGACTCCGCAATATTTGACGTCAACGCACCGGCGCGGATCGCGCGGGAACTTCGAATTCGGCATTTGGAAATTGTTTTTTTACTTCACAAATACTGAATTCCCAAGTTTCGAATTTTGAAGGTAATGTCCCGGCATCGTGTTTAATCGTTTCGGATAATAAAAAAAAATGATTTTGATGTGTCAGTGCCCCTTTAAGTATAGTAAGTCGGTGACACTTTAGCGTCCCAAAAAGTGAGGTATACACCTGCTATGAATTACTATACCAGCGGTATATGCTTAATTTTGCGGATCCAAATGCGCGTAAAGCGTGATGCGCTTCTCAGCGAGCGCTTTTAAATTTGTAAACATTCTTAGTACAAATTGGATAAAGCAAATTAATCAATCGGCTGAATTTGCTGGGCCGTCTCCAACAATTTAAGAAGTTATGAAAATTTGTTTTTTTCGAGCAGAAGCCGCGTTGGGACAGACCTCTTTGCCTTGCGGGAGGAGCTAAGCGTCAGTTTCTGACAAGCATTTGCTCGTCAGCAACTATTGAGCCACTCTTGGATAAGAAGCGTTGGTATCAATAAGCTCAATGTAGCTAAAACAAGTGTCCGGCGTTTTGCAACGCAACTGTGCGCGCGTGCAAAGCTAAAATGACGGCACGTCATTTACTCTGGTAAATGCAAAACGTTTTTACAGGAGCCTTTACAGGTCCGAAGAAAACAAGAATCAGATAGGCCGTGAATAGCCCTGACGCACACCGCGCAAGCTGTAATGTGAATCTCCAGGCTTGTGTTTGAACATTTGGAAGTTGTTTTTTTTTTCATATAAAAAGCAACTTCGAGGCGCTTTCATTCATTGGATAGATCACTCACAAAAATGTCAGACATGTTTCTATAATAAATTAAACGTTTTCAATCGGCATAGATGTGAACTAACATAGCCACTCCGTGCTTTGACATAGCGCGTCGTCTGCCAGCATCCTACCAGCTCCGTCACAGGAGGGCGCCCGCAAAGTAGCGCCACCAAAACATCTCGTCGCCAATATCAATATATATATATATATATATATATATATATATATATATATATATATATATATTCTCCAGCTCCCCTATTGCCAAGATCATATCAGTGTCATAGCCTCCCTCAGTACTACCTATAGTGATATGTACTTGCTCTAGAGACAGGAGTTTGAAATTGGTGTTAAGATTTCCCGTTCATGCACTCGTGCTGCTTATTGTTTGGGTCCCTGTATGAAAGAATCCACGAGCTGTCTGGCCACTGTGGGTGAAAATGGTTTGCTGGGGCACCAGTCTGGCGACCTTGGGCACACCTAATACTAAGATCGCGGCACCCGCAGGCTGTGCTCGCAAACGTGTATGATTACAGAAAAGCTTACTTGTCGCTCTACAGCTGTATTTGGGTGAGGGGTTAACACCCATGGTGGCTCGCGAGTCAGTCAGAAAGCGACCCGCGATGTGCTTCCCTCTTCCTAGTTTACTTGAAAAGAGGCTTTATTTTACGGACCGTCTACAGCCATGATATTTATTTTGTAGCGTGAGCTACACTGGCCGAGGTTCAGCGGTTTCGCGTGGCTCGCATAATGAGCCGTGCTCCGTGTTGCGCAAGTGCGAGGAGCAGTGACGTCACACGGCGCACAGCTGGCACGCCGGAGACGCCGCGCGCTCCGCCGCCGCCGCGCGCGCCTCGCCGGTCTGCTTATGCGCGAGGAGCAGTGACGTTAGGCCTCATTCACATAGCCGTCGCCTCTCCCGTCCCGTCACCGTCACGGGAGCACGCCGGGACGGGGACGTGACGGCGGGGTGTCCGAACAGGCCGCGCAAGCAAAGCGACGGAGGCCGTGACGGCAGGATTGGATTGGATCGGATTGCTTATTCATTCAACTTAAATTACAAAATAAAGAGATAATTGTGCCTGAACAGTACTGCGCACGTTTCTTTTTTTGTAAATTA
>JAZHYW010070270.1:63610-81015 GCA_037355805.1 Ixodes ricinus
TTTTTTTTTGAGCACAGCTCTTAGGCGCCCGTTTCCGGCTTGAGCGGCGTCGCCGTCGGCGTCGGCGTAACCGCGAGCTTCCCCCCCCCCCCCCCCCCCCCGAGGACCTCGGTTCTTTCGGGAGGACCTGGGTACCTTCGGTGACCTCGGGGAGGGGGGTCACGTGACTCCCTCCCCGAGGTCACGTGACCCCCTCCGCCGAGGTCACGTGCCCCCCTCCCCGAGGTCACGTGACCCCCCCTCCCTCAGTACCCTTCCCTCCTCCTCCTCAAGAGCTGCGCTCTAATTCGGCGTTACAGGGAGTTGTAAACGGCTTTCACTTTTTTAACAGAGAGAACATAGCGGTGCACGGTGTAGGAAGGTAGCGGTGTTAGAATCGCGCTCTCACGGAACAGATGTTCGGTGTTCATCGCGCGTACGCAAGCAACGGACTTTGCGATAGTAAAACTTCTTTCATGAACATGTCTTGCATACAAAATGAAACTAATTCGACTTTTGAGTTTAATTATATCTTTTGCAGCCGCGCTAAACATGTACTGAAAAATGGGTGTTTTTCTTTGTTTTTTTAAGCTTCTTTCTAAACTTTTTGTGCTTAGCCACCAAGAGCATGGCCCACCCCACTTTTTTATTAATTTCAGGCGGCAGGGGGTGTGGGCGATGACTCGGGATATAACGGTATATTGGCAGCGTGCGCGAACTACCGGGGGGCGCTTCTAAGTTCTCTAGCTATCATCATCATCGTTTGTGACGTCACGGGTAGGACAGATTGGGACAGACCGGGCAGTTCCCGGATCCCTCGGCTGGTCAGCTCGCTTCATGCGCTGTTTGGGTGACGCGCGGCAAAGCTTGTTTCACGCGTTGTGTTTATTTGGTGAAGTGATATTTGTAGTGGGACATTTTACCAAAGCTTGAAACCGTGGCACACGTACTCGTGCTAATAAGCACTTTTGGCGCTGAGGTGCCGAAACGCTGAAATTGTAGTGTGCTGTTCTCTACCCCAGTACAAAAAGCGTGATGGCGAAAATAGAACATCCAGCGCTCTACCCCACCACAACATCTACCGCGGCATATAGGGTGCATTTTTTTATTATAATTCGATTCGGACAAAAGAAAACTGAGGAAGAAATGCATGGAAACCGAAATTCGAGAACCTCTCGCGTCTGTGGTAAACACTTCACTGAAAGCGACTCCTTGTATCCTGTTGGTTCTGATGTGCTTTCTGAGTGCTGGTCTCTTATTAGTTTCAAATCGATTCCTTTTGGAATTTTGTAAACCAGTAAACAAATATTTCCTCAAAATAACTGGCAGGAAGAATCGGTGGCTGGCTTCCGGACTCGTTTCAATTAAATTCCTGCTTATTCACCCGGTTGACGCGAAACGTGCGAGACTCCCTCGCGATCGAAGTCTTAAAGGTGCACTGACACCCCAAGGGTCGTATTTATTTTTTATTGTCTAGAACGATGCACGTTGTATACTCCGTTTCACCTTATGTTGTACCGCAGCGAAGGCTAGAAGCGCGAGCTCATAACGTTAGCAGCTGCACTTAAAGGGCAACTCCGCTTCATTTTTGATATTTAGAAAACTATGCAGCCCTCTTCAGTATCACATAGGAAGACCCCATGCCAAATATTACGATCCAATTCCGTCTATATGTTTAATAAACTGGCCAGCAAACTTTCAAACGAGCCAAGTCGCCGAAATCTGCCAACTCTAGCGTGCGACGTGAGGCGCAATCGTCAGCGCAGTCAATGCGACGGGGTTGGAGCGGCCAACGTTGAACCACTACGCCAAAGGCATGACTACGTCATTCTCACGTTTTGGTTGTTTTTATTTCTCAGAGCGAAATTGAACGATGACGTCATGAGTTTCTCCTCCCGGTGTTGGCTCTACGGCGTCCACGTGATCACCGTAACGCGGATGCGCTAGTTTGCGCTGCCCTGCGCGTTTATCGCATGTCCGGTTTCTCCGCTCCCCCTCTCCTCTTTCGTGTTCTCCCCTTCCCCCTCTCTCCCGGGCCATCACCATCCACGCCATGCGAAGCGACCTGCCCGCGTCGCGTGTCCTGTACCTCGCCCCTACGAACGTCACAAGACCACGTGGTTCGACGTGACGTGGCCATGACTCTGAGGACACGAGACCAATGTTGCCTGACGCAACCGAAGTTTCGGTTTCGGTATCAGCTGATGTTTATATTAAGATTACACAAATAATATTCAACATTTCGTGAATCCGAAGACGTAGAGCTGTTGAGTAGTACTTTGTGAAATGGAATCACATGTAAGCCTACATTTTTCGGAATTGAGCGGAGTTGCCCTTTAAAAGGCCGACGACCAGACTCGAGATTCTGCAAGGCAGAAGATCCTTCTCACCATGGGGGAGGAGGAAACAAGCAACGGTGCATAGGGTAGAAGGGGGAGAGGAGGAATCGGGAGAAAAGTGGAAAGCACGAACTGGTCATCGGTCTTTAATGCACGAGAGCTTGTGCCGCCGAGATGTGCCCTAGAGCAAGGAGCTCGCGCCCGTAGCCTTTCTTGCGGTACATCATAAGGTAAAATGAGAGTATAATCATAGACACGCAAAAAGAAACGCATCCCAAAAAAAAATCTTTTTACGCGCGCGCACGCGCCATCTATTTTTGGCGTCCTCCTCTCCCACTTTTCGCCTCGCTTGTTTTGATTCGTGACGTCAAGAATCATGAACTTTAGAAACTTTGTAGGCGATATTTCTATAACATTTAATAACGGCCGTAAAACATGTTTTTTAACGCAATTGCGAACGCACTACGGCCCTTCTTTTTGAAATACCAAAAATCGGTGTCCGTTGTGGTTGGTGCCGCCTCCTGGATTTGTATCCTCCCACGGAAAACAGGCGACACCGCTCAAAACCGGTCCGCCGGCGCTCGCTCCTTTTCTCCTCGCTTGGGGTCGCCATGGCAACAGCACGGAGTCGTGAAAGAAAGTGGACTCTCAGGACTCCGCAATATTTGACGTCAACGCACCGGCGCGGATCGCGCGGGAACTTCGAATTCGGCATTTGGAAATTGTTTTTTTACTTCACAAATACTGAATTCCCAAGTTTCGAATTTTGAAGGTAATGTCCCGGCATCGTGTTTAATCGTTTCGGATAATAAAAAAAAATGATTTTGATGTGTCAGTGCCCCTTTAAGTATAGTAAGTCGGTGACACTTTAGCGTCCCAAAAAGTGAGGTATACACCTGCTATGAATTACTATACCAGCGGTATATGCTTAATTTTGCGGATCCAAATGCGCGTAAAGCGTGATGCGCTTCTCAGCGAGCGCTTTTAAATTTGTAAACATTCTTAGTACAAATTGGATAAAGCAAATTAATCAATCGGCTGAATTTGCTGGGCCGTCTCCAACAATTTAAGAAGTTATGAAAATTTGTTTTTTTCGAGCAGAAGCCGCGTTGGGACAAACCTCTTTGCCTTGCGGGAGGAGCTAAGCGTCAGTTTCTGACAAGCATTTGCTCGTCAGCAACTATTGAGCCACTCTTGGATAGAAGCGTTGGTATCAATAAGCTCAATGTAGCTAAAACAAGTGTCCGGCGTTTTGCAACGCAACTGTGCGCGCGTGCAAAGCTAAAATGACGGCACGTGATTTACTCTGGTAAATGCAAAACGTTTTTACAGGAGCCTTTACAGGTCCGAAGAAAACAAGAATCAGATAGGCCGTGAATAGCCCTGACGCACACCGCGCAAGCTGTAATGTGAATCTCCAGGCTTGGGTTTGAACATTTGGAAGGTTTTTTTTTTTCATATAAAAAGCAACTTCGAGGCGCTTTCATTCATTGGATAGATCACTCACAAAAATGTCAGACATGTTTCTATAATAAATTAAACGTTTTCAATCGGCATAGATGTGAACTAACATAGCCACTCCGTGCTTTGACATAGCGCGTCGTCTGCCAGCATCTTACCAGCTCCGTCACAGGAGGGCGCCCGCAAAGTAGCGCCACCAAAACATCTCGTCGCCAATATATATATATATATATATATATATATATATATATATATATATATATTCTCCAGCTCCCCTATTGCCAAGATCATATCAGTGTCATAGCCTCCCTCAGTACTACCTATAGTGATATGTACTTGCTCTAGAGACAGGAGTTTGAAATTGGTGTTAAGATTTCCCGTTCATGCACTCGTGCTGCTTATTGTTTGGGTCCCTGTATGAAAGAATCCACGAGCTGTCTGGCCACTGTGGGTGAAAATGGTTTGCTGGGGCACCAGTCTGGCGACCTTGGGCACACCTAATACTAAGATCGCGGCACCCGCAGGCTGTGCTCGCAAACGTGTATGATTACAGAAAAGCTTACTTGTCGCTCTACAGCTGTATTTGGGTGAGGGGTTAACACCCATGGTGGCTCGCGAGTCAGTCAGAAAGCGACCCGCGATGTGCTTCCCTCTTCCCTAGTTTACTTGAAAAGAGGCTTTATTTTACGGACCGTCTACAGCCATGATATTTATTTTGTAGCGTGAGCTACACTGGCCGAGGTTCAGCGGTTTCGCGTGGCTCGCATAATGAGCCGTGCTCCGTGTTGCGCAAGTGCGAGGAGCAGTGACGTCACACGGCGCACAGCTGGCACGCCGGAGACGCCGCGCGCTCCGCCGCCGCCGCGCGCGCCTCGCCGGTCTGCTTATGCGCGAGGAGCAGTGACGTTAGGCCTCATTCACATAGCCGTCGCCTCTCCCGTCCCGTCACCGTCACGGGAGCACGCCGGGACGGGGACGCGACGGCAGGGTGTCCGAACAGGCCGCGCAAGCAAAGCGACGGAGGCCGCGACGGCAGGATTGGATTGGATCGGATTGCTTATTCATTCAACTTAAATTACAAAATAAAGAGATAATTGTGCCTGAACAGTAGTGCGCACGTTTCTTTTTTTGTAAATTAAGGATTTGCGTCTGCTACCAGCAATTCCCGGCGAAAAGGAACAAGAAAAACAACGCAACAAGCGTTGGCTCACTGTTGGCAACCGAACGATGAAAAATCTTCCAAACTTAGCGAAACTTTTCTATTTTGTGATTGGTCGGTTTTCGATGGGGGCGGGACTCCGTCATCCGCCGGGACGCCGGGACGACGGTGCCGTAGAGCAGCTCCCTACGTCGCCCGGCACCCGACGGGGCTCAGCTTTCCGTCGAAAACCGGGCCGAAAATCCTCTCCCCTGACGGGAACGCCCCTCGCGACGGTGACGGGATGGGAGAAACGACGGCTGTGTGAATGAGGCCTTACACGGCGCACAGCTGGCGCGCCGGAGCCGCCGCCGCCGCGCGCTCCGCCGCTACCGCGCGCGCCTCGCCAGTCTGCACATTCCGGAGGAGTGACGTCATAGCCGCGGCAGACGCACTGGCGCCGCCGCGTGCCCAGCTGTGCGCCTCCGTTGCGCAGTAGCCAAGTCTGACGCTGCACCGGAGCCGCTTGATAGCGCCTCTCATTTTGTGCGCATAAGCTCACGCTACGTATATCCTGGCATAGCCGAGCTAAGCCACCGCAATTTTTTTGTAAGTTTTAGTGTGTGAAATTTGAAGGCGTAGTTCTCTTCCTGTAGAAAATGAGAACAAACTTGCCGACGTCAATGTCGTGCGCGTTCGCAGATGACCGCGTTTTCGACGCTATTAACTTGTGGCGCCATCTCGCCGACAGACGCAACGAGCAGATAGCGCACTTTGTTGTCCGTTCGCTGTGCCGGAGATGGCGTCGCAGGTTAATACCGTAGAAAACTCGGTAGTGAGGCAAAACTATCGATAGTGGAAGCCAAATATAACTATCGATAGTTTAGTGGACTATCGTGAAACTATTGATAGCCGACCATCGTAAAGCTATCAGTTGTTGAACTGAATGTAAGGGCGGAAATGAGCTGGTGAATATTAGGCGTGACAAAAACCCTAAAATGTCTCAAACACATTTTTGTATGTGTCAGTGATGGAGGTGCTGCGCCATTGATGCCAGATTTCGCCATGAACAAACGTCTGCTGCATCTTACGCCAAAGCGCCATTTTTGCTCAGAATTGAGCCACATTTGCGCAGAGGTGGGCCTAAATGCAGAAAACACACACACGTATATACAGGGTGTTTCACGAAAGGTGGACAAATTCGATATTGCGAAAACTACGCGTCGCAACAAAAAAAGGCTTGTGTCCTTTTGGTCCTGGGCCAGGGGCCTATTTAGGGAAAATTATTAAAGTCGGAGATAATTAGATTTTTAATTATTTTTGCGTAATTAACTTTTTTAATATTGGGTTTACGGGCATAGTTTCAATTAGAAAATTGCTCAGCATCATCAAAAAACACCAAATCAACAAATTGCAGAACGATAGAAGGCACGCGAAGCATTTTACAGCTTTCTGAAAAACCGTACAAATTCGGCGGGTTTTTAAGTTTCGGTTTGCTATCGGAGCGCATCTGGGCCCCGGCGGCACCGCGCCCCGTGGAGAAATAGTGCAACCAGCCTCTGCCAAGAGAGCACTATATAGCTCCTTCGGAGCAGAGTAGCGTAAAGCCCCTTCATAAAGGCCTTTTTTTACAAGTACCGCCAACCATTGTTTTGGAAACGCGCGAGACACGTGCCGCGAGCGCGAGCTCCGCCGCCATTCGCTTCCAAGGGCCGCTCATTTCAGTGCTGCGCCGCCATTTGCTTCAAGGGCCGCTCGAGACACGGGCTCGTGCGCTCGCGCGTTTGACGCTACTTGCAAGACACGTAAACACATCGAGGGGCTTTAGAGTAGCGCAATCTAGAACGCCGTCTCTCGGCGACTAGCGGCGAACGCCCGGAGGTTCCAACTCCGGTCAGAAATGCATGGGGAACGTGAGAAAATCGTTGTTTCTTCAATGTTGTGGAGATGTACGGAACGACAATGGTTTTTGACATAATAAAGGAACATTTTAGAATCATTTGCGCTGGGTTGTGTGCCAAGTAAGGACGTAATTTGTTTTTAAAAATTGCACGAGCGGCATCATGCAGCAGACGACGCGGCGACGTCACAGCGTCCACGTGACCCGCTCCGGCCAACCCAAAGAGCCCATCTCCGCTGCGTGCAAAAATCGTCTGCTTCAAACGCCATTGCCTTGGAAATTGCCTTCTCAAAATTCGCAAACGCATCCGATATTATTAAAACTTTGATAAAGTGTTTAGTGCTTTACCAACTTCACGACAGACTAGTTTTGAAAAGTGTGAACTCGCCGCTTATTTTTTAATTAGCCGTGTTGCGTCGATCTCCATGTATTCTCCCATAGGGCGGGCCGCCTCCTGGAACCCTGAGTACCACGTGACTCGCGCCGAGCTGCTCTGTCGGCCATGTTGTCGGCAAAACACGCGGATCAAAGGATTGCGCTACTCTGCTCCGTAGGAGCTATATTGTGCTCTAAATTGACCTTGCCTCTGCTGCGTCGCGCGATGACAGCGCAGCAGAGGTTGGATGCACTGATTTCCCCACGGGGCGCGGTGCTGCCGGGGCCGAGATGCGCTCCGATAACAAACCGAAACTTTAAAACCCGTCGAATTTGTACGGTTTTTCAGTAAGCCGTAAAATGCTTTGCGTGCCTTCTATCGTTCTGCAGTTTGTTGCTTTAGTGGTTCTCGATGACGCTGAGCAATTTTCTAATTTAAACTATGCCCTTAAACTACAATATTAAAAAAGTTATTTACGCTAAAATAATTAACAATCTAATTATCTCCGACTTTCATAATTTTCCTCAATAGGCCCCTGGCCCAGGACCAAAACGACACAAGCCTTTTCCTGTTGCGACGCGTATGTATTTGCAATATCAAAATTGTCCACCTTTCGTGAAACACCCTGTATATATATATATATATATATATATATATATATATATATATATATATATATAGATATAGAGCAGAAAGAAGGAAACGAAAATGGTATAATTGTGTATTTCACACCGTCTCTACCCATCATATAGTTTGTTTCATCTTAGGTCAGAGCGCAATCGAAAGCTCAAGCACATATACTATCACGAACACACATATTAAATGTGCAAGTCTAGAGTATAGAATTCCCCAATGCAACATTGAGGCACCTGCGCTCTAGTCTAGGGGCACTCGTAGCGCTTGGTTGGTTTAGCGGATGAAATAAGCACGTATACAGATAGACGACAAATGCTATGATGTCGCGCTTTTGACGCCGCTTGATAACGAAGTGTAGAGATTACTCTCGTCAACTGTGCTGGCGCCGTCATTGTTTGAATTTCCAGACGATGTCGGCGTCGCGAGCAAAATGTGCAAAATAGGGGGATGGTGGCTACTGTAACAAGACAGAACGCGGGGTATTTCACTCCTGGCGTTATCACTCGAATATTATGCGTCCCAGGTGCCTCCATGTCGTGGCCAGTGTATACCGTGGCACTTGTGCTCCTTGCTTCAACCTCCACGGCCTCTTACCAGCGCGTCGAGCTTCACCCCTTTGCACCGAAGTGCTATGAGCAGCGGCTTATATGGGAGCGCATGGGTTGTAGCTTCTTGGTCTTGACTGTCTATAGGATCGCCAGATTTAGTGAAACTAAAAAAATCGACCGCGAAGCTCGACGCTGATTGGCTGGTGGAAAGGTCACGCGTGATCAACGCTGATTGACTGATTCCGCCGGGTATAGGAGTTTCTGGCAAACCGCCAGGCTTTAAGACCCGACTATACTCTGTCTCATCCTACGATGGACTAAGGGCCAAAGCTACGGTCCGCCAGGTTCAATCACGTTCCACGCTGAACTATGACGTGCTTAACAACGATTAGGGGTGGACGAATAGTGCTCCGAATCAAATAGCGCTACATCATGTTTATAGCTTCGACAGTGCAAAGAGCTTGTATGACGTGGCTTTCTTTGCAATGTAAAATCGATGAGTCACTTAGTGCCATTCGATTCGAACCACTGTCCGCCCATCCCCATCAGTGATCCGAGATGCGGGCACCGATAGGCGCTTTGAAGCGCAATACCATGTAATTTCTAAGTGACTCCTGATTGGATCTGGCGGTCCGTAGCTTTTGCCTTTAGTCCATCGTAGGGTGAGACGAAGCATAGTGCCAGTATCTTCGTTTCATGGACTGCTATACTTCGTTTTCACCTTCCGTCCAGACGCAGCGAATGCTACGAGGAACGGGACCAATCAAGCAGCGTCAAAAGTGCAATCACTAGGCTTGTTCTGTTTATGATTGGTTCAGCGATGAAAAACACAGACAGAAACATTACGAACACCATGACGGTGCCCTTTTGACGCTTTATGATTCGTCGTATAATCTCGTTGCATCGGCTGCGTCTGGACGGAAGGTGAAACGAAGTATATCAAGGTTACGTGTTCAGTTATCTGATGAAGAGCGCAGAGAGTGTAGGCGCTGGGCTCGCTAACGTTTCGGAGCAATGCCGGAACCTTTTACGTGTAACATGCTGATTGTAATTATAATGAAAATACCTTTGTCTCACCTGAACGAAGATACTGGCGCGTCGCATCATGGGATCATGAATCATGACTTAACCCAGATGAAAAGATGAGTGTGACGGTTCTTTCGACCAAATATATTGCAAGCAAGAAAGGAACCAATAGCGCCTTCCAAATTCACAAAATTCTTTTTACTGAAATAAAGAATTTTTTTCAGCAATTTATCTTTTATTTAGTTAGCGTTTATGTTCCCAAACCTAATGGAATTGAAGAATGGGAAGAAAGAAAAAATAAAGTCATCGCTGACTAACCATGCTTGCTTGGTATGAATTTCTTATCCGGTATTGCTCGATTTGAAGTTTCCACAACCAAATTTCTGTTACATTTATTGACTGGAATTATTTATTTATTCGTTACGTGACGAGTCATATTTTTTAAGTTGTATTTTATACCAAACCGAATATCATTTACTAGCCACCATTAACAAAACCTGTCAAAAATGGGGCCGAACAAAAAGTGACAACATACCATGGGTGAACAAGCCTAACCGTTTTTGTCAAAAGATATGTGCCCAATTTTCGGTAATTAGCTTTGAATGGTCATCGGCAGGAAAAACAAACAAAGTAATAATCTCGAGCAGTGTGTGCGCCATTTACCAATTTATTCTATGAGAATGCAACTGTGTTTCCTTTCTATGTTATGTCTTGCCCAGTGCCCTGCCTTTTCTGCGTGTACATACATAAATATCCGTCGTCATCTTCTTTTTGGACTTACGATTGTATCGATAGTCAGCCAAGAGCCAACTATCGATAGAACTACCCAAAGTTGACTATCGATAGTTTATCGATAGTATGTACTATCGATAGGTGACTATCGACGGTTTATTTATTTATTTATTTAATAGTTCCCTCAGGGCCCGAAGGCATTGCAGAGGGGAGCGGGTTGCATCACTGGAATTCAACAACATACAATAAATAACAACCTATGAATGCAAAACAATCTGTACATATTAATATTTAAACAATATGTGCGTAACAATATGTACAAACGGGTCATCGATAGTCCACTATCGACAGTTCATTATCCAGAGTTAAAAAACAAAAACAAAAACGATTGATATTATAAATAGTAAATATTTCGATAGTTTTGCACCACTAAAACTCGGAAGAAAATTGCGCTTTGACATTTTACACACCAAAAAAAAAGCTGACCTGTTCAGGACACATTCGGTGAAAGTTCGAGGTTTCTATATGCCAGCGCCGAATTTTCCGGCTCGTTTTACAGCGTCGGATCCGCTTGTGCCACCCTTACTTCATTTGTTCGATAATAACAGGCACAATTTAATAGACAGTATGTAGCCACGGCGTCAAGGAACTGCTGAAACAAACAAAAACAGTCCGCCGAAGTTGTGAAAAAGTAAGAACTCGTGAGTATACTTCACGACGTCATTACAACACGTAATCGGCAATTTTAATCTCATCTGACCGTAGACGGAGGATTTTCTCTGACTCAAAGCGACGGTGTTTAAATTTTATATCATAATATGAGTGCTATACGCTCTTAACCTATTACCCCCCCCCTCCTCCCTCCCCTAATCTATCTGTGCGTGCCAACCGCCCTAGGAGGGAAAAAAAATTTTCCAACGGTTAAAACGATTGAGATATTAATTTTTTTTTTCCAAATGGCCTACAGTTCCTCATATATCCAGTCACGGCTCATCGAAAGCAAGCTCGCGAAACCAACAGAAACCGCAGAAGTGAACGAACACTGTTTAAAGAGAAGTACAGTACCATTTCGTCGGGTCATAGTTACTCCGTCACTCACATTCCAAGGCCGAACGCAACGGTGTCTCTTTTTGCGCGGTTCAACGGGAACATCTGCGCTAGTGCGGAATCGCTGGGCTGCCTCTGCGAACGCTCACTGGGTTATCTATCCAGAGATAAGCTTCAGTCGGAGCAAAGACAAGCTAAATGAAAAAAAAAATATATATATATATAACCTGGGCGGACTGTGCGCTCCCGCGTCGAGAAAAATGGTTTCCTCCTGTGCGTTTTCAAATCCTGAATAAGTCAAACCTCGATACTTGCAAAAAAAAAAAAAAAAACTACACAACAAAAATAAAAGTTTTGTTGGCATAAGCGTTATTTATAAATTCATGCATGTTGTCATAACCAATATTCGAAAGAATCCTCATGCCTGGTTCCAGTTCTGCATGGTTGCAGACAAACGACAGAGTTACCAGGAAAAGTGTTCACCACACACAACCTCACGAGCTATGCAAGAAGGTTCATCAGGCAATCGTACATCTATGCGAAGAGCATGGCCGTCTGCTTGCGCAGGAGTTGCGACGGTGACGTCAGTACGACGCCGACCTCTGATTGCATTGGGTAGAACTCAATGCTAGATGCCTTGCCTACCCACTATTTTTTTTCCAATCAGCCAATCAGAGCTCGGCGTTCTGACGTCATCGCAAGAAGCAGACGAACTTGCGCTCTGCATAGGTCACGGTCGTCCCGATGTATGTATGTACCTGTCGTGGCATGTGGGCGCAGTCAGGGGCGGATCCGTGAACTAGCCTTTAGTAGGGGCGATTTGAAGACCCATATATCTCCATGTCATTTAGAGCCTATGCCAGATAACGGCGCGGGAATAGCTCCGAAGCTTTGTACTTTCTAAAGTGTTAAAAAAAATGTTTTTCAGAGGCTGTTAATTTTTGCTGCGTTTATGACCATCTGTTTGCATGGCAGCCATGCGCAAATCAAATATGCAAATCATGGGCGTACCAACCGGGGGGGGGAAGGGGGCGCTTGCCCCCCCCCCGAGTTCTCAGAGTGGGGTGGGCATGTGTTTGCCCCCCCCCTCCCCTGAAACAGCCGTGCACTGGGCAGGGCAAACACTGGCCTACGGCGCCCAAGGGATACCAAGGGCACTGCCCCCCCCTGGGGCGCCCCCCACACACTCAAAAGCAAGTTGGTACGCCACTGCACGACATGTAAACGGTGTCTTCAAGTGGTTATGCGATTTATGTCCTTGCCATAATATCTTCAGCATTCTCATCTCTTATAAAACACCATTAAAAAATTTAAAAAGCAGGGAGAAATGTACCGTATTTTCCGGACTATAGTCCGCACCCGGTGTATAGTCCGCAGGGGCAAATATGGGGTCAAAAATAAAAGTTTTTGCTTATAGATAGCCCGCACCCGGTGCATGGTCCGCACCCAGTGCATAGTCCGCACCTGGGGCTTAGTCGACACGAAACTCCTTTAATACGCGGCACACCTTGACATATGTCCGCTTTCTTAGCTCACAAACAAGCCGATAATATACATAAATCATCATTAGCATACTCTTTTATTCACAAAATCCGTCGCGTCTCGTCATAATCAACGATATTGAAAAACAAAATTCCTGTATAGTCCGCACGCGTAGATAGTCCGCGCAGCCTGAAATTTCAACTTTTAAACGTGTATAGTCCGCGGACTATAGTCCGGAAAATACGGTAGGTAATGAAAAGACACGACGCCATCGCATGCATCTAGCAGGAATTGGGCTCGTAAATTTGTTGCGCGCATTTTTGTGCTTTACGGTGATCTCAATATGAACGAATCTGATTGAAGAATAGGCAATCGTGTTAATTGTTACCTCATTCGGCTGACAGGATGACCAAGTTACAGTGTCATAAAAAGTACGCGCACTGCGAGAAGCGTATGTGTTAATATGAAGATAAGAGCCCCATGAAGCATCATAGTCTAAACCCTGAGAGGCGGAAACGTAAAATAGCGGCAACGAATGTGCGTTTATGGGTGCGGTGTGACCATGTAACTGACCTGTAACCATACACCGGAGAATGAAACTAAACGGCAAAACATACAATACAGAAAGTACGCGTTTATTAGCTCGCATTTCACGAGCTGCGTAGTATAAAACGCGACTCCTTTATCGGTGTAAATTTAGCATAGCTACGCCACAGGAGTGATTTTGGTGTAATCGTCTGGAATCGCTCTACCACCATCTTTGGATCATCTCTAGGGGACGTTTACATCTGACGCACGAAGTGTCACTAAAACTGGAGTGCTGCTTAAAACGATCCTTTTACATACAATTCACCAGGAACGCCCAGCCAATCAAGCATCATTAAACGCCAAAAAGAAACAATCAACTGTAAATAAATAACACACACACAATAAAAAAAGATATAGTTGACCCAAAAAAGGCACATACCTTTCCTTTGATGGGGGTAAAGCTGGAGCGTACGTTTATCGGCGACGACGCACGGAACCGTCGCAAGGAAGTCCGCAGCGGACGTTAAAAGACGTAAATAAGCGACGCGGAGACCGAGACCAGGAGACGTGACGACACAAAAAGCACGTCGCCGACCACCCGACTGGCCGCCAAGTTCTGTTTGTAGCGTGCTCGCTCGCGCTACGGGCAGGAAATTGCATTAATTTTGACGCATTCAGGCCCTATTCCGTCTCGTGCGCGTTTTGAAAGGGAACCGTTCGAGCTCAAGCAGACGTCGGCGCTGGCTCATATCATATGCTTCGTCTCAAACTCATGACGGACACCCGCGGACGCCACAAGCCATCCCAGCCAATCAGGCGCCGTGAACACATGTCACGTGGCTACATGCCCCGCGAACCGCTGCGCCCCTCTCGGTGGTCACGTGACACTAGCACAGCACGTGATTGGCTTCTACTGCTCGGGGCGCCTGTTGCGGTCCAGCGTTGTGGGGTAAAACGGAGTGTGGTTGGGTTGTTTGCTTTGGCGGCCTGCGCCCTTTTTTTCTGCGGTTGCAAGTGCGGCGGGATCTTGTTTCGAAATGTAAGCTGGGCTGCGGCGATTCCGCGGGTTTGGGTCCCCTGGAACTGTTTATTTATTGGCGTGGGTGGGAGTGTTCTAATTCCGGTGGAAGCAATCGTTTGGGATGTCGGTCCTACCCTTGGCCGCTCCTGTTGCAAATGGTTTCGGTATGCTTGTGTGGGAGTTGAGGGGAAAATAGAAATAAACAAGGCTGGCTGCCGAAAGTTAAGCACAATACTCTTGAAAAGTAGTTATTTTATTATTGCTTTTTCGGAATGCATTGCCAACCTTGAACTCTCTTGTGTGTTATGGATCTGCTCCCAAAGAATGCGCACAGTTTAGACGCCGAGGAACTTCAAAATGCTATTTATTTTTTGACGTAAAGCGCAAAATAGGCGTTCAGAAATGCTGAATGACGTCGTTGATTTCGGTATATTTAAAGCCCCGTGTTTGAGAACAAACAGCACTTGACACTCCTTTTTACTCCAACAAAAATCGTTCTACAAAACACCAGAAGAATACCTTTTTTTTTTTTTTTTTGTTTGACACGTTGACACAAACTTGTACGTAAATTCGGGAATGACTAAGTGTGAAGGAAGAAATGTTTTTTAATTGACATTGTCTCCAAACGCGCGCGACGTTTGGTTTTTGTTTTTCGTTTCTCAGGTAGTCTCGTGTATTCTCGCAAACAACGTGAGCGTCGCTGGCGTCGCGGCGCCGCGGGAGTTGGCGCGAGGAACCGAAAAATGCTGTTTTTGTGCCGCTGAAAGTAATGCCAATTTTCGGTGTCCGACAATCTCGTTGTGTGGCGGTTCACTATTCTACTATATGCGACGATCTTTGTAGCAGGTAAGCACCTTCTCGATCCAACTGTTATGCCAAAAGGCTTTATTCGTTCATGCCTGTGGTTCAGGCGTTCAGGCACTCACTTTGATTACTACAACTGCACTCGATACAGGATCATCGAACGAGAAGTTTCAAGTTTCTCGTTCGACGCTCCTGTGTCCGTCATACTCGTTTGTTTGGAGAGAGTTGGTCGTGGTTTGGAGATCAGCGTGGCGGTCGAACCTTGTTATGGCATTGCATTACATACGTGTGCGACGTGTGATATCTGTCGGGGTTCGACTGGTCCAGCGAATTTTCGAACGTTACGATTTGGCGAATGACGACGAAAAAGTTCGATTCACTGGTCTCTATCACAACTTGCTGGATCGCGCCTGCTACAGGGCTGCAGCGCGAGTCAACACATCCTCTAAAGCCTGCGCGCCTGCAAGTGACGTCACTGTTGGTAGGCCAGCGAGCGGGAAAACGACAGTCGGCTGGGCGCTATGGCTTCGCTAGTGCCGGCGCGCTGACGGACCGGCCTGTCACTTACCCGTGCGTGACGATGACATAATTACTCGAATTATAGTCTTTTAAGATTAAGAAGGTCATATAACAACTCTAACGTCTATTGGTATGACAACTGAAAACACTCGTGATAAATATTAGCGACTACACTAATCTCCTTCGTAAAACCAAAGCTCTGCTCTGCAGTCACAATTATATTTCAATTTGAAACACATTTTTGACGTCCATGCTTACAAAACGACTAGAAAATATGTGAAATAGTATGTCATGCCTTTCAGGAAACTACCTTTCAGGTAGTTTCCTGAAAGATAAAATAGAACTTTGAAGTAGCAGCACGCTCTCGACCTCCCACCACAGGTTGGACGTGCCACTTCTAAATCTAAAATGTACGAAGCCCGATAATTAAAAAGTCAATTGTTTCATAAAAAAAAGAGAAGGTAGTCTTAATGGAGTGATACTGATAAATGTGACAGAAAACGTGACTCATTGACTACGTGCCAGTAGGCACTCATGTAATAAATGAACGTGACAAAACGTATAGTCCGTCTCATGAGACGACTTCCTTTTTGCCTCCTCGTTTCGTGTTTTAGTATGTTGGTCTACAGAGATGTCGTGGTTCCTTCACACTATTTTTAAAACAACGCTAACTTTTTGGGAGAACAGAGAGTTGCTTTTTGGCTGGAGCAATCCTTGCATCCTGCCTACGGCATTATTTTTCTATTTGCAGACATTGGTGAGAAGAACGTTTGTCGACTTCCCTGTACAAGTGCCCAGCTCTTCTGAACTCTGGCAGCGTAAGCTAGTTTTAGGTCCCTGACAAATTTTCTTTGATCACGTAACTCGCAAGAACTGAGTGACGTGCTGGGATGACATAAGCTTGTTCACAACTACTTCAGGCATTACCACACTGACGACCAGTTGTGTTGAAAGGTGGAGTCCCCCTCAATTTAAAGCATCTCTCCAGATGATGAACCACTACATGCATCGTGAGGGAAGCGTCTTCTCGAAACCAAAATGTTTTCTGCGGTATTCACACTTGAATACTTTCACAGTCACAGAGGCGAAGTATCCAGCTACATAGGTCAGAATAGGAGTCTTTGACGACAGCGCTGCTAAATCATAGTCGGTGATGTCAAATGTAAAAGCTAGAACAGAATGCAAAATACTCTGCACAGGTGACTTGCATGCTAAAACTAACAAAATATTTCAGAACACTTTGGAAGCGGTAACTTGTTCTCAAAAATTGCTATGCCTCCTTTAAAATACAAAAAAAAATAGCAATGTGCCCTGAAGACTATCGTCCTTCAGGGCACATTGACAATTCGGAAGTACAAGAGTGCAAGGTTAAAACAATAATCTACTAAACCAACATACCTTTGAAGAGCTTGCAACTTGGACTACTTTCTCCGGAATTGCCTTAATCCATTGAACATGCTGTTGCTCGTTGGTTATTGAGAAGCAATATGGAACCATCGATTCTTGGCACTAATTTTCCCAACACCACAGCACACAACCCATATAAAGCATTGATCCTCCCATTTGTACACACAGATTCTGGTCGCCAACGGACGCAGTGAATACTTAGGCGTCTTGTCTCCACATTTCAATGGCTTTCTACGATCGCTAGTGAGCCGCCTGCCGTCTATAAAATTGATCGTCACGTCGCATTATCTTTTTCTTTTTTTACTTTATGATTAGAATTTAGTTGGTACAAGTACAACTTATTACACAATTCCATCTTTGACACTTAGACCGAATGCAACGAAGATGAACAGAGCATTAAGAAAGAAAAACAAAAAGTGTTTCCTCGGGTCATCCGGAATGCTTCGCCAGCATCGTTACCAT